>JAWNNR010000319.1:0-37500 GCA_035044725.1 Scaptomyza caliginosa
ATGCTTTTATTCTGGCAATGGTTTTTGTTAATATTAGATTCGGCTTGGGTTTTATTTGTGTTTGGCATTTTTATGTTTTTGAGGGAGCTGTGAATTAGGTCTAAAGAAATTTTATTTTGATTAGAGCAAGCAATAGTATGTAGGTTTTAGGTAAGTTGTGACATTTTAATGTGTAGGTTGGTTTTAATTTTAATTTTAATTTTATTATGTGTTAGTTTAATTTATGTTTTCTGCTTATTCTTCTGTAGTTTCAGGTAGGGGCTGTTTGTTCTGAGTAGAAGGCGTTTTTTTTGAGAGATTAATATTTATTCCTAGTGTGGCTGGGCTTCTGGTGACTAATGTGTAGTTTTCATTATTGTTTTCGTGATGTTTTTCCGTTTGTTTCCGAGCCTTGTCTTGAATGTCCAGCAGCACTGCTTCTTGTACTTTAGATTTTTTCTTCTGGGTTGTAGCTTTATTCTTAGATGGGTTCACGCTTTTGTTCTGGCAATGGTTTTTGCTATCGTTGGATTCGGCCTGGGTTTTATTTGTGTGTGGCATTTTATGAATTTATTTTTAATGTTTTTGAGGGAGCTGTGAATTAGGTCTAAAGAAATTTTATTTTGATTAGAGCAAGCAATAACATATAGGTTTTAGATAAATTTAGTATTAGTGAGGTATTTTAATATGTAGGCTTAATTTAATTTTTAATTTTAACTTTATTATGTTTTATTTTAATTTATGATTTCTGCTTTTATATATATGTGTATATTATTTATATTTTAGTGACAGTTAAGTTTAGTATAAGTAGTTCTATTTATATCTTGTTTTTCAGGAATCTTTTGGACCTATCGTTTTCAGTTAACGGATACCTAATTGCCTTGTTGGCAATATTTACGGTCTGTTGTTATCATCATTGACGATAGGTCCTCTGATGGCAGAGGTGTTAGTTGAGGTGGGTTATTGGTAGATTATTTTTGAGGTAGTGATAGTAGATTTTATAGTAGGCAGTTAAATTTTAGTTTTATTATTATTTTTATTATAGAAGGTGAGTTTTATGTTTATTATTGTTAATATAGCAGGTGAGTTTTGGTTTTATTGTTATTGTTATTTTGTTTTTATATCATGTGAGTTTTAGGTTTATTTTGTTATAGCAGGTGATCTAGCAGGTGTGCGTTGTATTTTTATTGTGTTGATGGGATAGAATTTTGGTTGTTGAGAGGGTTTTGTTGCTCAGGATTAGGTTGTGATAGAATATGTAGGTCTTGGGTGTTAAGTATGTTTTCTTGCTGTGAGAGTGCTGTGTCAACTTCAGTTCTGTGGGTGGCTATTTGATTATTGATGTTCTGTAGTTCTTTTTTGATAGCGTTTATTTGGTGGTTTATGTCATTAAGGTTTGCTTCATTCATATAGAATCGAAAAACAATGGGTCTTGTTTGGCTTAGAGGGTCGTACGGGAGTCGAGAATATAGTATATTGATTTTATGAAGCAAGACTTGCTTTTTGATTTCTAGTGAAGATATAAGTTCAAGGTTTAATGGTATATTGATTTTCTTGATTACTGGGATAGTTCTTTTGGTCAGTTGAAGTGGTTTAATGTGTTTGTTGACTTGTTCTGTATATCTGTTTCTGTGTAGTCTACGTGGGGCATATATATCAGAGAAGAGTCTTTTTATTTCAATGTTTTGGTGTGAGCTTAGTTGTTTTGATAGTTTTGCAGAGAGATTTTCGTAGCATTCGTCCACTGTCTTTATTTCCAGTTCTTTATGTATATCTGTATTTCTAGTTAGCAGTGGGGCATTGGCTATCATTCTTAGGGTAGTGTTTTGGAAAGTAGTGATTTTATTGAACTGAGTATCACTAGTAAGGGCGCCCCATATTGGTAAGGCATATTGCCACACAGGAGCAACTAGTTGTTTGTATAGGAGTGTTTTTGTGCTGGTTGGAAGATTACTGTTTTCATTTAGTAGCCATTGGAGTTGAGATCGTTTAGATTTTAGCTTGCAGACTAGAGCAGCGGAGTGTTTGCAAAAGGTGAGTTTTTTATCTAAGGATACTCCTAGGTAGGTATGTGTGTCTTTATTGGTAATGTATTCGTTCATTAGTTTGGGGGAGAGTCTACTAGATAGTATTCCATTTTCCTCTCTTAGTGTGTAGAGGACATGGGCAGTTTTGCTAGCATTAATTTTAATGCACCATTTATTTGTCCAGGCAGTGAGTGTTTTGAGTATTGTTTCAACCTGGCATATTGCAGTCTCAGCTGAATCAGAGGCAGACATTATTACAGTGTCGTCTGCGTATGTGGCTATCATAGAAGGTGAGTTGAAGGTGCTATAGGCAAGAGTGGAGTCTGGGACTGGTAAGTCTGCAGTGTATATGGTATACAGTATGGGTCCTAGGACGCTGCCTTGAGGTACTCCGGCTAGAATATTTTTTGGTGTAGATAGGACTCCTTGCTGGCATTCAACCATAAAGGTACGGTTGGTTAGGTAGTTTTTGATAAGCTTATAGAGGGTGGGTGGTAGAATTGTTTTAATTTTGTAGAATAGACCCTGGTGCCAGACTCTGTCGAAAGCCTCTTGTACGTCTATGAAGACGGCTGAACAGTATAGATTTTTTTCGTAGGTTTTTAGAATGAATTGGGTAACTCTCATCAGTTGTTGTTCTGTGTTGTGTTCATAACGAAATCCGAATTGGTGGTTTGGGATGGCATTGATGAAAGATGGGCACTCAAACATTCTTTTGAGTATTAGTTTTTCTAGTATTTTTGAGAGGCTAGAAAGAAGGCTAATTGGTCTGAATGAGTTTAGTTGATCAGTTGGCTTTCCAGGTTTGGGTATCATTATAACTTTTGCTATTTTCCATTGTTGTGGGAAGTGTTCGTATAGTAGGGCTCTATTGTATATCATGTTTAGGTATAGTAGGGCGGAGTCAGGTAAAGCTTTTATTATTTTGTTATCTATTTTGTCTTGTCCTGGTGATTTGTTGTTTTCTAGGTTTTTGACTTCGTTTTTTAGTTCTGTAAGTGTAATGGGTCTAAATTGTGGAGTATATTGTGCTTGTTGGCTATTGACTTGTTCCATGATATGTTGCCTTTCGGTATGCGTATTTAGATAATTAGGTTTGAATCTTAGTTCTAGATGTTCCGCAAAGGCTTCGGCTTTTTCTTGTCTAGATTTACACCATTGGCTATTGTTGTTTTGAGTGCTGTCCGTTTCCGGTTCTGAGTCTGAGTCAGAGGTAGAGAGGGAAGTGGGGGGTTTAGGGCTTACATGTTTCCTAATTGGAAAGTTTGGGATTGGTTTTCGTTTTATTTGTTTTGTAAAATTCCATAATTTTTGCATACTATATCTATCTTTTTGATTTATCATGGATAGGGTATTATTAAGTTTATTGGTTTTGCTAGCTTTAAGAGCTCTGTGTAGTCGGTTTGATATTATTTTGTGTAGTCTTTTGGATTCTTGGGGTTCTAGAGACATGTGGTTAAATCGAAAGTTGCGTTTAAGAGTAATGAGGTTTCTTATTCTTTGGTTTGGAGTTTTGTATTTGTTGAAGCGGCTGTTAACTGGTAGGTTTTCATTAGTGTTTGAAGCGAGAATTGCTGCTTGGTGTATTTTTCTAGTTAGGATATCTACTGCATCCTCAATATCTGCACCAGATGAAATTTCTGTGTTTAGATGAATATTTTGGTTAAGCCATGCTTGGAATTTTTTAATATTAGAATTATCAATTAAGATTCGGGGTTTGGGTGGGATTGTATTTGGCTTTTTAAATAGATTAATAAGTAGAGGTATGTGGTCCGACCCTAGGTCTTCTACTGAGGTTATGTTGAGAAGATTATGTTGTAGTCCTTGATACACTGCGAAGTCGATGGCGGAGGGTCTTTTTCGTTGATCGTATGGAAAATGCGTTGCTGACCCTGTAGCTAGGACGTTGTAGTTGTTGTTTCTAATACAGGTGATGAGCTCAGTTCCACGATTACATGCTCTTATATTGCCCCACCAGCTGTGTTTTGCGTTCCAATCTCCGGCGATAAGAAAGCGTGGGTGGTAAAGTTCAAAGATAGTCTGGAAAGCTTCATTTGTAAGTCCTCTTGTCGGCGTGCAGTAAACAGCAATTATATTTATATTGGGCTGATGTTGGATGGTTATGGTTACTGGGGTGCATTGGATTGCGTTAGTTCTGATGGTTGGAAGGGCAATATGGTCGATTTTTTTGTTAATGATGATAGCCGATCCACCTCGTCTGCGACCGCTAGGGTGATTGGCGGCGTATAGGAAGTATCCGTTGATGTTTATTGTCTCTATGTCGGATGTGATTAAGTGTGATTCCGAGATTGTTACAATGTCAATCTTATTTTGTAGTATGTAGTTTTCCAGGTCTTCCAGTTTGTTGAGAATACCAGCAGCATTCCATACGATAATTTTAAATTGGTTTTCTTGGTTATTTACATCGTTGGTATTGTTGGGCATGTCCATTTTATTTTATTTGTTCCGTGAGTTGATTGTTATTATTTGTAATGTTGGCTACTCTTTTAGCCGTGATACCCTATCCAGTGTGGAATGTAATCAGCAGATGAAGTTAGTTCCGCAGCTATTTATTATTCATTTATTTATTTACTTTTTTTTTTTTTTTTTTATTTTTTATTTACTTATGTTTTTAGGGTTATTCTATAGCCAAGTATTTAGCCGAATCTTAATAAATATAAATATATCAAAAATTGACGCTAAATTTTAATAAGTACAATAAATAAAAATTAGCTAAAAAATAAATAAAAATGGCTAAAAAATATATAAAAAATAGCTAAGTATATAGCTGAAAAATTTTATTTGAGTATGAAAACTGATCAAAACTAGCAGTAAATAAATATAATTGATGGGAAAAAATATATATTTTAATTTAAATATGATACGCTCACCAGAATAAATATATTAAAAAATTTCACTATTCTTTAGATTTGATCGGACGAATTTGTTTTTAATCGAAGCACAAATAAAAATTGTTTAGTAAAAGGTCCACTATTGATCGGGCGAAATTTATAGTTTTTGATTTTTAGCTGCTGCATGAAAAAACACAAGAAGAAACTCAAGAAAAAACACAACTTACAACAACAACTTATTTTTCTGTCGCGAAATTTATTTCTGTTGCGCGAAACGCGTGATGACCGTTGAACGTTTTAAAGACGAGTGAAATGATATTCTGTATCATTTCACCCCGCAACCATACAGCCATACAAAAGAAAAAACTCACTCAGCAATACATACACGCTCAAAATGCAGCACACAGACTTTTTAACAAAAATGGCGGCAGCCGTCCTATGCTTTGCCTGAACTAAGGCACGCCTTCTCTACTATAACGGGATCGTTTGAGTAAGTGATGTTCGACCTAGCTAGTGATGCCCACAAAAATACAAAATAGCCAAATATTTAGCCGAATCTGAATAAATATAATATATCAAAAATTGACGCTAAATTTTAATAAGTACAATAAATAAAAATTAGCTAAAAAATAAATAAAAATGGCTAAAAAATATATAAAAAATAGCTAAGTATATAGCTGAAAAATTTTATTTGAGTATGAAAACTGATCAAAACTAGCAGTAAATAAATATAATTGATGGGAAAAAATATATATTTTAATTTAAATATGATACGCTCACCAGAATAAATATATTAAAAAATTTCACTATTCTTTAGATTTGATCGGACGAATTTGTTTTTAATCGAAGCACAAATAAAAATTGTTTAGTAAAAGGTCCACTATTGATCGGGCGAAATTTATAGTTTTTGATTTTTAGCTGCTGCATGAAAAAACACAAGAAGAAACTCAAGAAAAAACACAACTTACAACAACAACTTATTTTTCTGTCGCGAAATTTATTTCTGTTGCGCGAAACGCGTGATGACCGTTGAACGTTTTAAAGACGAGTGAAATGATATTCTGTATCATTTCACCCAGCAACCATACAGCCATACAAAAGAAAAAACTCACTCAGCAATACATACACGCTCAAAATGCAGCACACAGACTTTTTAACAAAAATGGCGGCAGCCGTCCTATGCTTTGCCTGAACTAAGGCACGCCTTCTCTACTATAACGGGATCGTTTGAGTAAGTGATGTTCGACCTAGCTAGTGATGCCCACAAAAATACAAAATAGCCAAATATTTAGCCGAATCTGAATAAATATAAATATATCAAAAATTGACGCTAAATTTTAATAAGTACAATAAATAAAAATTAGCTAAAAAATAAATAAAAATGGCTAAAAAATATATAAAAAATAGCTAAGTATATAGCTGAAAAATTTTATTTGAGTATGAAAACTGATCAAAACTAGCAGTAAATAAATATAATTGATGGGAAAAAATATATATTTTAATTTAAATATGATACGCTCACCAGAATAAATATATTAAAAAATTTCACTATTCTTTAGATTTGATCGGACGAATTTGTTTTTAATCGAAGCACAAATAAAAATTGTTTAGTAAAAGGTCCACTATTGATCGGGCGAAATTTATAGTTTTTAATTTTTAGCTGCTGCATGAAAAAACACAAGAAGAAACTCAAGAAAAAACACAACTTACAACAACAACTTATTTTTCTGTCGCGAAATTTATTTCTGTTGCGCGAAACGCGTGATGACCGTTGAACGTTTTAAAGACGAGTGAAATGATATTCTGTATCATTTCACCCCGCAACCATACAGCCATACAAAAGAAAAAACTCACTCAGCAATACATACACGCTCAAAATGCAGCACACAGACTTTTTAACAAAAATGGCGGCAGCCGTCCTATGCTTTGCCTGAACTAAGGCACGCCTTCTCTACTATAACGGGATCGTTTGAGTAAGTGATGTTCGACCTAGCTAGTGATGCCCACAAAAATACAAAATAGCCAAATATTTAGCCGAATCTTAATAAATATAAATATATCAAAAATTGACGCTAAATTTTAATAAGTACAATAAATAAAAATTAGCTAAAAAATAAATAAAAATGGCTAAAAAATATATAAAAAATAGCTAAGTATATAGCTGAAAAATTTTATTTGAGTATGAAAACTGATCAAAACTAGCAGTAAATAAATATAATTGATGGGAAAAAATATATATTTTAATTTAAATATGATACGCTCACCAGAATAAATATATTAAAAAATTTCACTATTCTTTAGATTTGATCGGACGAATTTGTTTTTAATCGAAGCACAAATAAAAATTGTTTAGTAAAAGGTCCACTATTGATCGGGCGAAATTTATAGTTTTTAATTTTTAGCTGCTGCATGAAAAAACACAAGAAGAAACTCAAGAAAAAACACAACTTACAACAACAACTTATTTTTCTGTCGCGAAATTTATTTCTGTTGCGCGAAACGCGTGATGACCGTTGAACGTTTTAAAGACGAGTGAAATGATATTCTGTATCATTTCACCCCGCAACCATACAGCCATACAAAAGAAAAAACTCACTCAGCAATACATACACGCTCAAAATGCAGCACACAGACTTTTTAACAAAAATGGCGGCAGCCGTCCCATGCTTTGCCTGAACTAAGGCACGCCTTCTCTACTATAACGGGATCGTTTGAGTAAGTGATGTTCGACCTAGCTAGTGATGCCCACAAAAATACAAAATAGCCAAATATTTAGCCGAATCTTAATAAATATAAATATATCAAAAATTGACGCTAAATTTTAATAAGTACAATAAATAAAAATTAGCTAAAAAATAAATAAAAATGGCTAAAAAATATATAGAAAATAGCTAAGTATATAGCTGAAAAATTTTATTTGAGTATGAAAACTGATCAAAACTAGCAGTAAATAAATATAATTGATGGGAAAAAATATATATTTTAATTTAAATATGATACGCTCACCAGAATAAATATATTAAAAAATTTCACTATTCTTTAGATTTGATCGGACGAATTTGTTTTTAATCGAAGCACAAATAAAAATTGTTTAGTAAAAGGTCCACTATTGATCGGGCGAAATTTATAGTTTTTAATTTTTAGCTGCTGCATGAAAAAACACAAGAAGAAACTCAAGAAAAAACACAACTTACAACAACAACTTATTTTTCTGTCGCGAAATTTATTTCTGTTGCGCGAAACGCGTGATGACCGTTGAACGTTTTAAAGACGAGTGAAATGATATTCTGTATCATTTCACCCCGCAACCATACAGCCATACAAAAGAAAAAACTCACTCAGCAATACATACACGCTCAAAAATGCAGCACACAGACTTTTTAACAAAAATGGCGGCAGCCGTCCTATGCTTTGCCTGAACTAAGGCACGCCTTCTCTACTATAACGGGATCGTTTGAGTAAGTGATGTTCGACCTAGCTAGTGATGCCCACAAAAATACAAAATAGCCAAATATTTAGCCGAATCTTAATAAATATAAATATATCAAAAATTGACGCTAAATTTTAATAAGTACAATAAATAAAAATTAGCTAAAAAATAAATAAAAATGGCTAAAAAATATATAAAAAATAGCTAAGTATATAGCTGAAAAATTTTATTTGAGTATGAAAACTGATCAAAACTAGCAGTAAATAAATATAATTGATGGGAAAAAATATATATTTTAATTTAAATATGATACGCTCACCAGAATAAATATATTAAAAAATTTCACTATTCTTTAGATTTGATCGGACGAATTTGTTTTTAATCGAAGCACAAATAAAAATTGTTTAGTAAAAGGTCCACTATTGATCGGGCGAAATTTATAGTTTTTAATTTTTAGCTGCTGCATGAAAAAACACAAGAAGAAACTCAAGAAAAAACACAACTTACAACAACAACTTATTTTTCTGTCGCGAAATTTATTTCTGTTGCGCGAAACGCGTGATGACCGTTGAACGTTTTAAAGACGAGTGAAATGATATTCTGTATCATTTCACCCCGCAACCATACAGCCATACAAAAGAAAAAACTCACTCAGCAATACATACACGCTCAAAATGCAGCACACAGACTTTTTAACAAAAATGGCGGCAGCCGTCCTATGCTTTGCCTGAACTAAGGCACGCCTTCTCTACTATAACGGGATCGTTTGAGTAAGTGATGTTCGACCTAGCTAGTGATGCCCACAAAAATACAAAATAGCCAAATATTTAGCCGAATCTTAATAAATATAAATATATCAAAAATTGACGCTAAATTTTAATAAGTACAATAAATAAAAATTAGCTAAAAAATAAATAAAAATGGCTAAAAAATATATAAAAAATAGCTAAGTATATAGCTGAAAAATTTTATTTGAGTATGAAAACTGATCAAAACTAGCAGTAAATAAATATAATTGATGGGAAAAAATATATATTTTAATTTAAATATGATACGCTCACCAGAATAAATATATTAAAAAATTTCACTATTCTTTAGATTTGATCGGACGAATTTGTTTTTAATCGAAGCACAAATAAAAATTGTTTAGTAAAAGGTCCACTATTGATCGGGCGAAATTTATAGTTTTTAATTTTTAGCTGCTGCATGAAAAAACACAAGAAGAAACTCAAGAAAAAACACAACTTACAACAACAACTTATTTTTCTGTCGCGAAATTTATTTCTGTTGCGCGAAACGCGTGATGACCGTTGAACGTTTTAAAGACGAGTGAAATGATATTCTGTATCATTTCACCCCGCAACCATACAGCCATACAAAAGAAAAAACTCACTCAGCAATACATACACGCTCAAAATGCAGCACACAGACTTTTTAACAAAAATGGCGGCAGCCGTCCTATGCTTTGCCTGAACTAAGGCACGCCTTCTCTACTATAACGGGATCGTTTGAGTAAGTGATGTTCGACCTAGCTAGTGATGCCCACAAAAATACAAAATAGCCAAATATTTAGCCGAATCTTAATAAATATAAATATATCAAAAATTGACGCTAAATTTTAATAAGTACAATAAATAAAAATTAGCTAAAAAATAAATAAAAATGGCTAAAAAATATATAAAAAATAGCTAAGTATATAGCTGAAAAATTTTATTTGAGTATGAAAACTGATCAAAACTAGCAGTAAATAAATATAATTGATGGGAAAAAATATATATTTTAATTTAAATATGATACGCTCACCAGAATAAATATATTAAAAAATTTCACTATTCTTTAGATTTGATCGGACGAATTTGTTTTTAATCGAAGCACAAATAAAAATTGTTTAGTAAAAGGTCCACTATTGATCGGGCGAAATTTATAGTTTTTAATTTTTAGCTGCTGCATGAAAAAACACAAGAAGAAACTCAAGAAAAAACACAACTTACAACAACAACTTATTTTTCTGTCGCGAAATTTATTTCTGTTGCGCGAAACGCGTGATGACCGTTGAACGTTTTAAAGACGAGTGAAATGATATTCTGTATCATTTCACCCCGCAACCATACAGCCATACAAAAGAAAAAACTCACTCAGCAATACATACACGCTCAAAATGCAGCACACAGACTTTTTAACAAAAATGGCGGCAGCCGTCCTATGCTTTGCCTGAACTAAGGCACGCCTTCTCTACTATAACGGGATCGTTTGAGTAAGTGATGTTCGACCTAGCTAGTGATGCCCACAAAAATACAAAATAGCCAAATATTTAGCCGAATCTTAATAAATATAAATATATCAAAAATTGACGCTAAATTTTAATAAGTACAATAAATAAAAATTAGCTAAAAAATAAATAAAAATGGCTAAAAAATATATAAAAAATAGCTAAGTATATAGCTGAAAAATTTTATTTGAGTATGAAAACTGATCAAAACTAGCAGTAAATAAATATAATTGATGGGAAAAAATATATATTTTAATTTAAATATGATACGCTCACCAGAATAAATATATTAAAAAATTTCACTATTCTTTAGATTTGATCGGACGAATTTGTTTTTAATCGAAGCACAAATAAAAATTGTTTAGTAAAAGGTCCACTATTGATCGGGCGAAATTTATAGTTTTTAATTTTTAGCTGCTGCATGAAAAAACACAAGAAGAAACTCAAGAAAAAACACAACTTACAACAACAACTTATTTTTCTGTCGCGAAATTTATTTCTGTTGCGCGAAACGCGTGATGACCGTTGAACGTTTTAAAGACGAGTGAAATGATATTCTGTATCATTTCACCCCGCAACCATACAGCCATACAAAAGAAAAAACTCACTCAGCAATACATACACGCTCAAAATGCAGCACACAGACTTTTTAACAAAAATGGCGGCAGCCGTCCTATGCTTTGCCTGAACTAAGGCACGCCTTCTCTACTATAACGGGATCGTTTGAGTAAGTGATGTTCGACCTAGCTAGTGATGCCCACAAAAATACAAAATAGCCAAATATTTAGCCGAATCTTAATAAATATAAATATATCAAAAATTGACGCTAAATTTTAATAAGTACAATAAATGAATAATTAGCTAAAAAATAAATAAAAAATGGCTAAAAAATAAATAAAAAATAGCTAAGTATATAGCTGAAAAAATTTATTTGAGTATGAAAACTGATCAAAACTAGCAGTAAATAAATATAATTGATGGGAAAAAATATATATTTTAATTTAAATATGATACGCTCACCAGAATAAATATATTAAAAAATTTCACTATTCTTTAGATTTGATCGGACGAATTTGTTTTTAATCGAAGCACAAATAAAAATTGTTTAGTAAAAGGTCCACTATTGATCGGGCGAAATTTATAGTTTTTAATTTTTAGCTGCTGCATGAAAAAACACAAGAAGAAACTCAAGAAAAAACACAACTTACAACAACAACTTATTTTTCTGTCGCGAAATTTATTTCTGTTGCGCGAAACGCGTGATGACCGTTGAACGTTTTAAAGACGAGTGAAATGATATTCTGTATCATTTCACCCCGCAACCATACAGCCATACAAAAGAAAAAACTCACTCAGCAATACATACACGCTCAAAATGCAGCACACAGACTTTTTAACAAAAATGGCGGCAGCCGTCCTATGCTTTGCCTGAACTAAGGCACGCCTTCTCTACTATAACGGGATCGTTTGAGTAAGTGATGTTCGACCTAGCTAGTGATGCCCACAAAAATACAAAATAGCCAAATATTTAGCCGAATCTTAATAAATATAAATATATCAAAAATTGACGCTAAATTTTAATAAGTACAATAAATAAAAATTAGCTAAAAAATAAATAAAAATGGCTAAAAAATATATAAAAAATAGCTAAGTATATAGCTGAAAAATTTTATTTGAGTATGAAAACTGATCAAAACTAGCAGTAAATAAATATAATTGATGGGAAAAAATATATATTTTAATTTAAATATGATACGCTCACCAGAATAAATATATTAAAAAATTTCACTATTCTTTAGATTTGATCGGACGAATTTGTTTTTAATCGAAGCACAAATAAAAATTGTTTAGTAAAAGGTCCACTATTGATCGGGCGAAATTTATAGTTTTTAATTTTTAGCTGCTGCATGAAAAAACACAAGAAGAAACTCAAGAAAAAACACAACTTACAACAACAACTTATTTTTCTGTCGCGAAATTTATTTCTGTTGCGCGAAACGCGTGATGACCGTTGAACGTTTTAAAGACGAGTGAAATGATATTCTGTATCATTTCACCCCGCAACCATACAGCCATACAAAAGAAAAAACTCACTCAGCAATACATACACGCTCAAAATGCAGCACACAGACTTTTTAACAAAAATGGCGGAAAAAAAAAAATGCTTTGCCTGAACTAAGGCACGCCTTCTCTACTATAACGGGATCGTTTGAGTAAGTGATGTTCGACCTAGCTAGTGATGCCCACAAAAATACAAAATAGCCAAATATTTAGCCGAATCTTAATAAATATAAATATATCAAAAATTGACGCTAAATTTTAATAAGTACAATAAATAAAAATTAGCTAAAAAATAAATAAAAATGGCTAAAAAATATATAAAAAATAGCTAAGTATATAGCTGAAAAATTTTATTTGAGTATGAAAACTGATCAAAACTAGCAGTAAATAAATATAATTGATGGGAAAAAATATATATTTTAATTTAAATATGATACGCTCACCAGAATAAATATATTAAAAAATTTCACTATTCTTTAGATTTGATCGGACGAATTTGTTTTTAATCGAAGCACAAATAAAAATTGTTTAGTAAAAGGTCCACTATTGATCGGGCGAAATTTATAGTTTTTAATTTTTAGCTGCTGCATGAAAAAACACAAGAAGAAACTCAAGAAAAAACACAACTTACAACAACAACTTATTTTTCTGTCGCGAAATTTATTTCTGTTGCGCGAAACGCGTGATGACCGTTGAACGTTTTAAAGACGAGTGAAATGATATTCTGTATCATTTCACCCCGCAACCATACAGCCATACAAAAGAAAAAACTCACTCAGCAATACATACACGCTCAAAATGCAGCACACAGACTTTTTAACAAAAATGGCGGCAGCCGTCCCATGCTTTGCCTGAACTAAGGCACGCCTTCTCTACTATAACGGGATCGTTTGAGTAAGTGATGTTCGACCTAGCTAGTGATGCCCACAAAAATACAAAATAGCCAAATATTTAGCCGAATCTTAATAAATATAAATATATCAAAAATTGACGCTAAATTTTAATAAGTACAATAAATAAAAATTAGCTAAAAAATAAATAAAAATGGCTAAAAAATATATAAAAAATAGCTAAGTATATAGCTGAAAAATTTTATTTGAGTATGAAAACTGATCAAAACTAGCAGTAAATAAATATAATTGATGGGAAAAAATATATATTTTAATTTAAATATGATACGCTCACCAGATAAATATATCAAAAATTTCACTATTCTTTAGATTTGATCGGACGAATTTGTTTTTAATCGAAGCACAAGTAAAATTGTTAGAAAAAGGTCCACTATTGATCGGGCGAAATTTATAGTTTTTAATTTTTAGCTGCTGCATGGAAAAAACACAAGAAAAAACACAACTTACAACAACTTATTTTTCTGTCGCGAAATTTATTTCTGTTGCGCGAAACACGTGATGACCGTTGAACGTTTTAAAGACGAGTGAAATGATATTCTGTATTATATCACCCCGCAACCATACAGCCGTACAAAAGAAAAAACTCACTCAGCAATACATACACGCTCAAAATGCAGCACACAGACTTTTTAACAGCAATGGCGGCAGCCGTCCTATGTTTTGCCTGAACTAAGGCACGCCTTCTCTACTATAACGGGATCGTTTGAGTAAGTGATGTTCGATCTAGCTAGTGATGCCCACAAAAATACAAAATAGCCAAATATTTAGCCGAATCTCAATAAATATAATTATATCAAAAATTGACGCTAAATTTTATTAAGTACAATAAATAAAAATTAGCTAAAAAATAAATAAAAATGGCTAAAAAATATATAAAAAATAGCTAAGTATATAGCTGAAAAAATTTATTTGATCAAAACTAGCAGTAAATAAATATAATTGATGGGAAAAAATATATATTTTAATTTAAATATGATACGCTCACCAGATAAATATATCGACAATTTCACTATTCTTTAGATTTGATCGGACGAATTTGTTTTTAATCGAAGCACAAGTAAAATTGATAGAAAAAGGTCCACTATTGATCGGGCGAAATTTATAGTTTTTAATTTTTAGCTGCTGCATGGAAAAACACAAGAAGAAACTCAAGAAAAAACACAACTTACAACAGCTTATTTTTCTGTCGCGAAATTTATTTCTGTTGCGCGAAACGCGTGATGACCGTTGAACGTTTTAAAGACGAGTGAAATGATATTCTGTATTATATCACCCCGCAACCATACAGCCGTACAAAAGAAAAAACTCACTCAGCAATACATACACGCTCAAAATGCAGCACACAGACTTTTTAACAGCAATGGCGGCAGCCGTCCTATGCTTTGCCTGAACTAAGGCACGCCTTCTCTACTATAACGGGATCGTTTGAGTAAGTGATGTTCGATCTAGCTAGTGATGCCCACAAAAATACAAAATAGCCAAATATTTAGCCGAATCTTAATAAATATAAATATATCAAAAATTGACGCTAAATTTTAATAAGTACAATAAATAAAAATTAGCTAAAAAATAAATAAAAATGGCTAAAAAATATATAAAAAATAGCTAAGTATATAGCTGAAAAATTTTATTTGAGTATGAAAACTGATCAAAACTAGCAGTAAATAAATATAATTGATGGGAAAAAATATATATTTTAATTTAAATATGATACGCTCACCAGAATAAATATATTAAAAAATTTCACTATTCTTTAGATTTGATCGGACGAATTTGTTTTTAATCGAAGCACAAATAAAAATTGTTTAGTAAAAGGTCCACTATTGTTTTTTTTTTTTTTTTTTTTTTTTTTTTTTTTTTTTTTTTTTTTTTTTTTTTTTTTTTTTTTTTTTTTTTTTTTTTTTTTTTTTTTTTTTTTTTTTTTTTATTTATTTACTGCTAGTCTTGATCAGTTTTCATACTCAAATAAAATTTTTCAGCTATATACTTAGCTATTTTTTAGCCATTTTTATTTATTTTTTAGCTAATTTTTATTTATTGTACTTATTAAAATTTAGCGTCAATTTTTGATATAATTATATTTATTGAGATTCGGCTAAATATTTGGCTATTTTGTATTTTTGTGGGCATCACTAGCTAGATCGAACATCACTTACTCAAACGATCCCGTTATAGTAGAGAAGGCGTGCCTTAGTTCAGGCAAAGCATAGGATGGCTGCCGCCATTGCTGTTAAAAAGTCTGTGTGCTGCATTTTGAGCGTGTATGTATTGCTGAGTGAGTTTTTTCTTTTGTACGGCTGTATGGTTGCGGGGTGATATAATACAGAATATCATTTCACTCGTCTTTAAAACGTTCAACGGTCATCACGCGTTTCGCGCAACAGAAATAAATTTCGCGACAGAAAAATAAGCTGTTGTAAGTTGTGTTTTTTCTTGTGTTTTTTCCATGCAGCAGCTAAAAATTAAAAACTATAAATTTCGCCCGATCAATAGTGGACCTTTTTCTATCAATTTTACTTGTGCTTCGATTAAAAACAAATTCGTCCGATCAAATCTAAAGAATAGTGAAATTTTCGATATATTTATCTGGTGAGCGTATCATATTTAAATTAAAATATATATTTTTTCCCATCAATTATATTTATTTACTGCTAGTTTTGATCAAATAAATTTTTTCAGCTATATACTTAGCTATTTTTTATATATTTTTTAGCCATTTTTATTTATTTTTTAGCTAATTTTTATTTATTGTACTTAATAAAATTTAGCGTCAATTTTTGATATAATTATATTTATTGAGATTCGGCTAAATATTTGGCTATTTTGTATTTTTGTGGGCATCACTAGCTAGATCGAACATCACTTACTCAAACGATCCCGTTATAGTAGAGAAGGCGTGCCTTAGTTCAGGCAAAACATAGGACGGCTGCCGCCATTGCTGTTAAAAAGTCTGTGTGCTGCATTTTGAGCGTGTATGTATTGCTGAGTGAGTTTTTTCTTTTGTACGGCTGTATGGTTGCGGGGTGATATAATACAGAATATCATTTCACTCGTCTTTAAAACGTTCAACGGTCATCACGTGTTTCGCGCAACAGAAATAAATTTCGCGACAGAAAAATAAGCTGTTGTAAGTTGTGTTTTTTCTTGTGTTTTTTCCATGCAGCAGGTAAAAATTAAAAACTATAAATTTCGCCCGATCAATAGTGGACCTTTTTCTAACAATTTTACTTGTGCTTCGATTAAAAACAAATTCGTCCGATCAAATCTAAAGAATAGTGAAATTTTTGATATATTTATCTGGTGAGCGTATCATATTTAAATTAAAATATATATTTTTCCCCATCAATTATATTTATTTACTGCTAGTCTTGATCAGTTTTCATACTCAAATAAAATTTTTCAGCTATATACTTAGCTATTTTTTATATATTTTTTAGCCATTTTTATTTATTTTTTAGCTAATTTTTATTTATTGTACTTATTAAAATTTAGCGTCAATTTTTGATATAATTATATTTATTGAGATTCGGCTAAATATTTGGCTATTTTGTATTTTTGTGGGCATCACTAGCTAGATCGAACATCACTTACTCAAACGATCCCGTTATAGTAGAGAAGGCGTGCCTTAGTTCAGGCAAAGCATAGGACGGCTGCCGCCATTGCTGTTAAAAAGTCTGTGTGCTGGATTTTGAGCGTGTATGTACTGCTGAGTGAGTTTTTTCTTTTGTACGGCTGTATGGTTGCGGGGTGATATAATACAGAATATCATTTCACTCGTCTTTAAAACGTTCAACGGTCATCACGCGTTTCGCGCAACAGAAATAAATTTCGCGACAGAAAAATAAGCTGTTGTAAGTTGTGTTTTTTCTTGTGTTTTTTCCATGCAGCAGCTAAAAATTAAAAACTATAAATTTCGCCCGATCAATAGTGGACCTTTTTCTAACAATTTTACTTGTGCTTCGATTAAAAACAAATTCGTCCGATCAAATCTAAAGAATAGTGAAATTTTTGATATATTTATCTGGTGAGCGTATCATATTTAAATTAAAATATATATTTTTCCCCATCAATTATATTTATTTACTGCTAGTCTTGATCAGTTTTCATACTCAAATAAAATTTTTCAGCTATATACTTAGCTATTTTTTATATATTTTTTAGCCATTTTTATTTATTTTTTAGCTAATTTTTATTTATTGTACTTATTAAAATTTAGCGTCAATTTTTGATATAATTATATTTATTGAGATTCGGCTAAATATTTGGCTATTTTGTATTTTTGTGGGCATCACTAGCTAGATCGAACATCACTTACTCAAACGATCCCGTTATAGTAGAGAAGGCGTGCCTTAGTTCAGGCAAAGCATAGGACGGCTGCCGCCATTGCTGTTAAAAAGTCTGTGTGCTGCATTTTGAGCGTGTATGTATTGCTGAGTGAGTTTTTTCTTTTGTACGGCTGTATGGTTGCGGGGTGATATAATACAGAATATCATTTCACTCGTCTTTAAAACGTTCAACGGTCATCACGCGTTTCGCGCAACAGAAATAAATTTCGCGACAGAAAAATAAGCTGTTGTAAGTTGTGTTTTTTCTTGTGTTTTTTCCATGCAGCAGCTAAAAATTAAAAACTATAAATTTCGCCCGATCAATAGTGGACCTTTTTCTATCAATTTTACTTGTGCTTCGATTAAAAACAAATTCGTCCGATCAAATCTAAAGAATAGTGAAATTGTCGATATATTTATCTGGTGAGCGTATCATATTTAAATTAAAATATATATTTTTTCCCATCAATTATATTTATTTACTGCTAGTTTTGATCAAATAAATTTTTTCAGCTATATACTTAGCTATTTTTTATATATTTTTTAGCCATTTTTATTTATTTTTTAGCTAATTTTTATTTATTGTACTTAATAAAATTTAGCGTCAATTTTTGATATAATTATATATATTGAGATTCGGCTAAATATTTGGCTATTTTGTATTTTTGTGGGCATCACTAGCTAGATCGAACATCACTTACTCAAACGATCCCGTTATAGTAGAGAAGGCGTGCCTTAGTTCAGGCAAAGCATAGGACGGCTGCCGCCATTGCTGTTAAAAAGTCTGTGTGCTGCATTTTGAGCGTGTATGTATTGCTGAGTGAGTTTTTTCTTTTGTACGGCTGTATGGTTGCGGGGTGATATAATACAGAATATCATTTCACTCGTCTTTAAAACGTTCAACGGTCATCACGCGTTTCGCGCAACAGAAATAAATTTCGCGACAGAAAAATAAGCTGTTGTAAGTTGTGTTTTTTCTTGTGTTTTTTCCATGCAGCAGCTAAAAATTAAAAACTATAAATTTCGCCCGATCAATAGTGGACCTTTTTCTAACAATTTTACTTGTGCTTCGATTAAAAACAAATTCGTCCGATCAAATCTAAAGAATAGTGAAATTTTTGATATATTTATCTGGTGAGCGTATCATATTTAAATTAAAATATATATTTTTCCCCATCAATTATATTTATTTACTGCTAGTCTTGATCAGTTTTCATACTCAAATAAAATTTTTCAGCTATATACTTAGCTATTTTTTATATATTTTTTAGCCATTTTTATTTATTTTTTAGCTAATTTTTATTTATTGTACTCATTAAAATTTAGCGTCAATTTTTGATATAATTATATTTATTGAGATTCGGCTAAATATTTGGCTATTTTGTATTTTTGTGGGCATCACTAGCTAGATCGAACATCACTTACTCAAACGATCCCGTTATAGTAGAGAAGGCGTGCCTTAGTTCAGGCAAAGCATAGGACGGCTGCCGCCATTGCTGTTAAAAAGTCTGTGTGCTGCATTTTGAGCGTGTATGTATTGCTGAGTGAGTTTTTTTCTTTTGTACGGCTGTATGGTTGCGGGGTGATATAATACAGAATATCATTTCACTCGTCTTTAAAACGTTCAACGGTTATCACGCGTTTCGCGCAACAGAAATAAATTTCGCGACAGAAAAACAAGCTGTTGTAATTTGTGTTTTTTCTTGAGTTTTTTCTTGTGTTTTTTCCATGCAGCAGCTAAAAATTAAAAACTATAAATTTCGCCCGATCAATAGTGGACTTTTTTCTAACAATTTTACCTGTGCTTCGATTAAAAACAAATTCGTCCGATCAAATCTAAAGAATAGTGAAATTTTTGATATATTTATCTGGTGAGCGTATCATATTTAAATTACAATATATATTTTTTCCCATTTTTATTTATTTTTTAGCTAATTTTTATTTATTGTACTTATTAAAATTTAGCGTCAATTTTTGATATAATTATATTTATTGAGATTCGGCTAAATATTTGGCTATTTTGTATTTTTGTGGGCATCACTAGCTAGATCGAACATCACTTACTCAAACGATCCCGTTATAGTAGAGAAGGCGTGCCTTAGTTCAGGCAAAGCATAGGACGGCTGCCGCCATTGCTGTTAAAAAGTCTGTGTGCTGGATTTTGAGCGTGTATGTATTGCTGAGTGAGTTTTTTCTTTTGTACGGCTGTATGGTTGCGGGGTGATATAATACAGAATATCATTTCACTCGTCTTTAAAACGTTCAACGGTCATCACGCGTTTCGCGCAACAGAAATAAATTTCGCGACAGAAAAATAAGCTGTTGTAAGTTGTGTTTTTTCTTGTGTTTTTTCCATGCAGCAGCTAAAAATTAAAAACTATAAATTTCGCCCGATCAATAGTGGACCTTTTTCTAACAATTTTACTTGTGCTTCGATTAAAAACAAATTCGTCCGATCAAATCTAAAGAATAGTGAAATTTTTGATATATTTATCTGGTGAGCGTATCATATTTAAATTAAAATATATATTTTTCCCCATCAATTATATTTATTTACTGCTAGTCTTGATCAGTTTTCATACTCAAATAAAATTTTTCAGCTATATACTTAGCTATTTTTTAGCCATTTTTATTTATTTTTTAGCTAATTTTTATTTATTGTACTTATTAAAATTTAGCGTCAATTTTTGATATAATTATATTTATTGAGATTCGGCTAAATATTTGGCTATTTTGTATTTTTGTGGGCATCACTAGCTAGATCGAACATCACTTACTCAAACGATCCCGTTATAGTAGAGAAGGCGTGCCTTAGTTCAGGCAAAGCATAGGATGGCTGCCGCCATTGCTGTTAAAAAGTCTGTGTGCTGCATTTTGAGCGTGTATGTATTGCTGAGTGAGTTTTTTCTTTTGTACGGCTGTATGGTTGCGGGGTGATATAATACAGAATATCATTTCACTCGTCTTTAAAACGTTCAACGGTCATCACGCTTTTCGCGCAACAGAAATAAATTTCGCGACAGAAAAATAAGCTGTTGTAAGTTGTGTTTTTTCTTGTGTTTTTTCCATGCAGCAGCTAAAAATTAAAAACTATAAATTTCGCCCGATCAATAGTGGACCTTTTTCTATCAATTTTACTTGTGCTTCGATTAAAAACAAATTCGTCCGATCAAATCTAAAGAATAGTGAAATTTTCGATATATTTATCTGGTGAGCGTATCATATTTAAATTAAAATATATATTTTTTCCCATCAATTATATTTATTTACTGCTAGTTTTGATCAGTTTTCATACTCAAATAAATTTTTCAGCTATATACTTAGCTATTTTTTATATATTTTTTAGCCATTTTTATTTATTTTTTAGCTAATTTTTATTTATTGTACTTAATAAAATTTAGCGTCAATTTTTGATATAATTATATTTATTGAGATTCGGCTAAATATTTGGCTATTTTGTATTTTTGTGGGCATCACTAGCTAGGTCGAACATCACTTACTCAAACGATCCCGTTATAGTAGAGAAGGCGTGCCTTAGTTCAGGCAAAGCATAGGACGGCTGCCGCCATTGCTGTTAAAAAGTCTGTGTGCTGCATTTTGAGCGTGTATGTATTGCTGAGTGAGTTTTTTCTTTTGTACGGCTGTATGGTTGCGGGGTGATATGATACAGAATATCATTTCACTCGTCTTTAAAACGTTCAACGGTCATCACGCGTTTCGCGCAACAGAAATAAATTTCGCGACAGAAAAATAAGTTGTTGTAAGTTGTGTTTTTTCTTGAGTTTCTTCTTGTGTTTTTCCATGCAGCAGGTAAAAATTAAAAACTATAAATTTCGCCCGATCAATAGTGGACCTTTTTCTAAACAATTTTTACTTGTGCTTCGATTAAAAACAAATTCGTCCGATCAAATCTAAAGAATAGTGAAATTTTTTGATATATTTATTCTGGTGAGCGTATCATATTTAAATTAAAATATATATTTTTCCCCATCAATTATATTTATTTACTGCTAGTCTTGATCAGTTTTCATACTCAAATAAAATTTTTCAGCTATATACTTAGCTATTTTTTATATATTTTTTAGCCATTTTTATTTATTTTTTAGCTAATTTTTATTTATTGTACTTATTAAAATTTAGCGTCAATTTTTGATATATTTATATTTATTGAGATTCGGCTAAATATTTGGCTATTTTGTATTTTTGTGGGCATCACTAGCTAGGTCGAACATCACTTACTCAAACGATCCCGTTATAGTAGAGAAGGCGTGCCTTAGTTCAGGCAAAGCATAGGACGGCTGCCGCCATTGCTGTTAAAAAGTCTGTGTGCTGCATTTTGAGCGTGTATGTATTGCTGAGTGAGTTTTTTCTTTTGTACGGCTGTATGGTTGCGGGGTGATATAATACAGAATATCATTTCACTCGTCTTTAAAACGTTCAACGGTCATCACGCGTTTCGCGCAACAGAAATAAATTTCGCGACAGAAAAATAAGCTGTTGTAAGTTGTGTTTTTTCTTGTGTTTTTTCCATGCAGCAGCTAAAAATTAAAAACTATAAATTTCGCCCGATCAATAGTGGACCTTTTTCTATCAATTTTACTTGTGCTTCGATTAAAAACAAATTCGTCCGATCAAATCTAAAGAATAGTGAAATTTTCGATATATTTATCTGGTGAGCGTATCATATTTAAATTAAAATATATATTTTTTCCCATCAATTATATTTATTTACTGCTAGTTTTGATCAAATAAATTTTTTCAGCTATATACTTAGCTATTTTTTATATATTTTTTAGCCATTTTTATTTATTTTTTAGCTAATTTTTATTTATTGTACTTAATAAAATTTAGCGTCAATTTTTGATATAATTATATTTATTGAGATTCGGCTAAATATTTGGCTATTTTGTATTTTTGTGGGCATCACTAGCTAGGTCGAACATCACTTACTCAAACGATCCCGTTATAGTAGAGAAGGCGTGCCTTAGTTCAGGCAAAGCATAGGACGGCTGCCGCCATTTTTGTTAAAAAGTCTGTGTGCTGCATTTTGAGCGTGTATGTATTGCTGAGTGAGTTTTTTCTTTTGTACGGCTGTATGGTTGCGGGGTGATATGATACAGAATATCATTTCACTCGTCTTTAAAACGTTCAACGGTCATCACGCGTTTCGCGCAACAGAAATAAATTTCGCGACAGAAAAATAAGTTGCTGTTGTAAGTTGTGTTTTTTCTTGAGTTTCTTCTTGTGTTTTTCCATGCAGCAGCTAAAAATTAAAAACTATAAATTTCGCCCGATCAATAGTGGACCTCTTTACTAACAATTTTACTTGTGCTTCGATTAAAAACAAATTCGTCCGATCAAATCTAAAGAATAGTGAAATTTTTGATATATTTATCTGGTGAGCGTATCATATTTAAATTAAAATATATATTTTTCCCCATCAATTATATTTATTTACTGCTAGTCTTGATCAGTTTTCATACTCAAATAAAATTTTTCAGCTATATACTTAGCTATTTTTTATATATTTTTTAGCCATTTTTATTTATTTTTTAGCTAATTTTTATTTATTGTACTTATTAAAATTTAGCGTCAATTTTTGATATAATTATATTTATTGAGATTCGGCTAAATATTTGGCTATTTTGTATTTTTGTGGGCATCACTAGCTAGATCGAACATCACTTACTCAAACGATCCCGTTATAGTAGAGAAGGCGTGCCTTAGTTCAGGCAAAGCATAGGACGGCTGCCGCCATTGCTGTTAAAAAGTCTGTGTGCTGGATTTTGAGCGTGTATGTATTGCTGAGTGAGTTTTTTCTTTTGTACGGCTGTATGGTTGCGGGGTGATATAATACAGAATATCATTTCACTCGTCTTTAAAACGTTCAACGGTCATCACGCGTTTCGCGCAACAGAAATAAATTTCGCGACAGAAAAATAAGCTGTTGTAAGTTGTGTTTTTTCTTGTGTTTTTTCCATGCAGCAGCTAAAAATTAAAAACTATAAATTTCGCCCGATCAATAGTGGACCTTTTTCTAACAATTTTACTTGTGCTTCGATTAAAAACAAATTCGTCCGATCAAATCTAAAGAATAGTGAAATTTTTGATATATTTATCTGGTGAGCGTATCATATTTAAATTAAAATATATATTTTTCCCCATCAATTATATTTATTTACTGCTAGTCTTGATCAGTTTTCATACTCAAATAAAATTTTTCAGCTATATACTTAGCTATTTTTTATATATTTTTTAGCCATTTTTATTTATTTTTTAGCTAATTTTTATTTATTGTACTTATTAAAATTTAGCGTCAATTTTTGATATAATTATATTTATTGAGATTCGGCTAAATATTTGGCTATTTTGTATTTTTGTGGGCATCACTAGCTAGATCGAACATCACTTACTCAAACGATCCCGTTATAGTAGAGAAGGCGTGCCTTAGTTCAGGCAAAGCATAGGACGGCTGCCGCCATTGCTGTTAAAAAGTCTGTGTGCTGGATTTTGAGCGTGTATGTATTGCTGAGTGAGTTTTTTCTTTTGTACGGCTGTATGGTTGCGGGGTGATATAATACAGAATATCATTTCACTCGTCTTTAAAACGTTCAACGGTCATCACGCGTTTCGCGCAACAGAAATAAATTTCGCGACAGAAAAATAAGCTGTTGTAAGTTGTGTTTTTTCTTGAGTTTCTTCTTGTGTTTTTCCATGCAGCAGCTAAAAATTAAAAACTATAAATTTCGCCCGATCAATAGTGGACCTTTTTCTATCAATTTTACTTGTGCTTCGATTAAAAACAAATTCGTCCGATCAAATCTAAAGAATAGTGAAATTGTCGATATATTTATCTGGTGAGCGTATCATATTTAAATTAAAATATATATTTTTTCCCATCAATTATATTTATTTACTGCTAGTTTTGATCAAATAAATTTTTTCAGCTATATACTTAGCTATTTTTTATATATTTTTTAGCCATTTTTATTTATTTTTTAGCTAATTTTTATTTATTGTACTTAATAAAATTTAGCGTCAATTTTTGATATAATTATATTTATTGAGATTCGGCTAAATATTTGGCTATTTTGTATTTTTGTGGGCATCACTAGCTAGATCGAACATCACTTACTCAAACGATCCCGTTATAGTAGAGAAGGCGTGCCTTAGTTCAGGCAAAACATAGGACGGCTGCCGCCATTGCTGTTAAAAAGTCTGTGTGCTGCATTTTGAGCGTGTATGTATTGCTGAGTGAGTTTTTTCTTTTGTACGGCTGTATGGTTGCGGGGTGATATAATACAGAATATCATTTCACTCGTCTTTAAAACGTTCAACGGTCATCACGTGTTTCGCGCAACAGAAATAAATTTCGCGACAGAAAAATAAGCTGTTGTAAGTTGTGTTTTTTCTTGTGTTTTTTCCATGCAGCAGCTAAAAATTAAAAACTATAAATTTCGCCCGATCAATAGTGGACCTTTTTCTAACAATTTTACTTGTGCTTCGATTAAAAACAAATTCGTCCGATCAAATCTAAAGAATAGTGAAATTTTTGATATATTTATCTGGTGAGCGTATCATATTTAAATTAAAATATATATTTTTCCCCATCAATTATATTTATTTACTGCTAGTCTTGATCAGTTTTCATACTCAAATAAAATTTTTCAGCTATATACTTAGCTATTTTTTATATATTTTTTAGCCATTTTTATTTATTTTTTAGCTAATTTTTATTTATTGTACTTATTAAAATTTAGCGTCAATTTTTGATATAATTATATTTATTGAGATTCGGCTAAATATTTGGCTATTTTGTATTTTTGTGGGCATCACTAGCTAGATCGAACCTCACTTACTCAAACGATCCCGTTATAGTAGAGAAGGCGTGCCTTAGTTCAGGCAAAGCATAGGACGGCTGCCGCCATTGCTGTTAAAAAGTCTGTGTGCTGGATTTTGAGCGTGTATGTATTGCTGAGTGAGTTTTTTCTTTTGTACGGCTGTATGGTTGCGGGGTGATATGATACAGAATATCATTTCACTCGTCTTTAAAACGTTCAACGGTCATCACGCGTTTCGCGCAACAGAAATAAATTTCGCGACAGAAAAATAAGTTGTTGTAAGTTGTGTTTTTTCTTGAGTTTTTTCTTGTGTTTTTTCATGCAGCAGCTAAAAATTAAAAACTATAAATTTCGCCCGATCAATAGTGGACCTTTTTCTAACAATTTTACTTGTGCTTTGATTAAAAACAAATTCGTCCGATCAAATCTAAAGAAGAGTGAAATTTTTGATATATTTATCTGGTGAGCGTATCATATTTAAATTAATATATTTTTCCCCATCAATTATATTTATTTACTGCTAGTCTTGATCAGTTTTCATACTCAAATAAAATTTTTCAGCTATATACTTAGCTATTTTTTATATATTTTTTAGCCATTTTTATTTATTTTTTAGCTAATTTTTATTTATTGTACTTATTAAAATTTAGCGTCAATTTTTGATATATTTATATTTATTAAGATTCGGCTAAATATTTGGCTATAGAATAACTTGCTGCAAAAATCCCCTAAAAACATAAGTAAATAAAAAATAATTAAAAATAAAAAATAAAATAAAATAAAATAAAATAAAGTAAATAAATAAATGAATAATAAATAGCTGCGGAATTAACTTTATCTGCTGATTACATTCTACACTGGATAGGGTATCACGGCTAAAAAGAGTAGCCAACATTACAAATAGTAACTATCAACTCACGGAACAAATAATATAAAATGGACATGCTCAACAATACCAACGGTGTAAATAACCAAGAAAACCAATTTAAAATTAAACTGGAAGACCTGGAAAACTACATACTACAAAATAAGATTGACATCGTAACAATCTCGGAATCACATTTAATCACACCCGACATAGAGACAATAAACATAAACGGACACTTCCTATACGCCGCCAATCACCCTAGCGGTCGCAGACGAGGGGGATCGGCTATCATCATTAACAAAAAAATCGACCATATTGCCCTTCCAACTATCAGAACTAATGCAATTCAATGCACCCCAGTAAGCATAACCATGCAACATCAGCCCAATATAAATATAATTGCTATTTACTGCACGCCGACAAGAGGACTTACAAATGAAGCTTTCCAGACTATCTTTGAACTTTACCACCCACGCTTTCTTATCGCCGGAGATTGGAACGCAAAACACAGCTGGTGGGGCAATATAAGAGCATGTAATCGTGGAACTGAGCTCATCACCTGTATAAGAAATAACAACTACAACGTCCTAGCTACAGGCTCAGCAACGCATATTCCATATGATCAACGAAAAAGACCCTCCGCCATCGACTTCGCAGTGTATCAAGGACTACAACATAATCTTCTCAACATAACCTCAGTAGAAGACCTAGGATCGGACCACATACCTCTACTTATTAATCTATTTAAAAAACCAAATACAATTCCACCCAAACCCCGAATTTTAATTGATAATTCTAATATTAAAAAATTCCAAGCATGGCTTAACCAAAATATTCATCTAAACACAGAAATTTCATCTGGTGCAGATATTGAGGATGCAGTAGATATCCTAACTAGAAAAATACACCAAGCAGCAATTTTCGCTTCACACAATCACACATCAACACTAATGAAAACCTACCAGTTAACAGCCGCTTCAACAAATACAAAACTCCAAACCAAAGAATAAGAAACCTCATTACTCTTAAACGCAACTTTAGATTTAACCATATGTCTCTAGAACCCCAAGAATCCAAAAGACTACACAAAATAATATCAAACCGACTCCACAGAGCTCTTAAAGCTAGCAAAACCAATAAACTTAATAATACCCTATCCATGATAAATCAAAAAGATAGATATAGTATGCAAAAACTATGGAATTTTACAAAACAAGTAAAACGAAAACCAATCCCAAACTTCCCAATTAGGAAACATGTAAGCCCTAAACCCCCTCCCACTTCCCTCTCTACCTCTGACTCAGACTCAGAACCGGAAATGGACAGCACTCAAAACAACAATAGCCAATGGTGTAAATCTAGAGAAGAAAAAGCCGAAGCCTTTGCGGAACATCTAGAACTAAGATTCAAACCTAATTATCTAAATACGCATACCGAAAAGCAACATATCATGGAACAAGTCAATAGCCAACAAGATCAATATACTCCACAATTTAGACCCATTACACTTACAGAACTAAAAAATGAAGTCAAAAACCTAGAAAACAATAAATCACCAGGACAAGACAAAATAGATAACAAAATAATTAAAGCTTTACCTGACTCCGCCCTACTATACCTAAACATGATATACAATAGAGCCCTACTATACGAACACTTCCCACAACAATGGAAAATAGCATAAGTTATAATGATACCCAAACCTGGAAAGCCAACTGATCAACCAAACTCATTCAGACCAATTAGCCTTCTTTCTAGCCTCTCAAAAATACTAGAAAAACTAATACTCAAAAGAATGTTTGAGTGCCCATCTTTCATCAATGCCATCCCAAACCACCAATTCTGATTTCGTTATGAACACAACACAGAACAACAACTGATGAGAGTTACCCAATTCATTCTAAAAACCTATGAAAAAAATCTATACTGTTCAGCCGTCTTCATAGACGTACAAGAAGCTTTTGACAGAGTCTGGCACCAGGGTCTATTCTATAAAATTAAAACATTCTACCACCCACCCTCTATAAGCTTATCAAAAACTACCTAACCAACCGTACCTTTATGGTTGAATGCCAGCAAGGAGTCCTATCTACACCAAAAAATATTCTAGCCGGAGTACCTCAAGGCAGCGTCCTAGGATCCATACTGTATACCATATACACTGCAGACTTACCAGTCCCAGACTCCACTCTTGCCTATAGCACCTTCAACTCACCTTCTATGATAGCCACATACGCAGACGACACTGTAATAATGTCCGCCTCTGATTCA
Source organism: Scaptomyza caliginosa (assembly GCA_035044725.1). Taxonomy (NCBI): domain Eukaryota; kingdom Metazoa; phylum Arthropoda; class Insecta; order Diptera; family Drosophilidae; genus Scaptomyza; species Scaptomyza caliginosa. Next base: position 28,835 of record JAWNNR010000319.1, read on the forward strand.
GCTGAGACTGCAATATGCCAGGTTGAAACAATACTCAAAGCACTCACTGCCTGGACAAATAAATGGTGCATTAAAATTAATGCTAGCAAAACTGCCCATGTCCTCTACACACTAAGAGAGGAAAATGGAATACTATCTAGTAGACTCTCCCCCAAACTAATGAACGAATACATTACCAATAAAGACACACACACCTACCTAGGAGTATCCTTAGATAAAAAACTCACCTTTTGCAAACACTCCGCTGCTCTAGTCTGCAAGCTAAAATTTAAACGATCTCAACTCCAATGGCTACTAAATGAAAACAGTAATCTTCCAACCAGCACAAAAACACTCCTATACAAACAACTAGTTGCTCCTGTGTGGCAATATGCCTTACCAATATGGGGCGCCCTTACTAGTGATACTCAGTTCAATAAAATCACTACTTTCCAAAACATTACCCTAAGAATGATAGCCAATGCCCCACTGCTTACTAGAAATACAGATATACATAAAGAACTTGAAATAAAGACAGTGGACGACTGCTACGAAAATCTCTCTGCAAAACTATCAAAACAACTAAGCTCTCACCAAAACATTGAAATAAAAAGACTCTTCTCTGATATATATGCTCCACGTAGACTACACAGAAACAGATATACAGAACAAGTCAACAAACACATTAAACCACTTCAACTGACCAAAAGAACTATCCCAGTAATCAAGAAAATCAATATACCACTAAATCTCGAACTTATATTTTCACTAGAAATCAAAAAGCAAGTCTTGCTTCATAAAATCAATATACTATATTCTTGACTCCCATACGACCCTCTAAGCCAAGCAAGACCCATTGTTTTTCGATTCTATATGAATGAAGCAAACCTTAATGACATAAATCACCAAATAAACGCTATCAAAAAAGAACTACAAAACATCAATAATCAAATAGCCACCCACAGAACTGAAGTTGACAACAAAACCCTCTCAACAACCAAAATTCTATCCCAGCAACACAATAAAAATACAACGCACACCTACTAGGCCACCTGCTATAACCTAAAACTCACATGATATAAAAACAAAATAACAATAACAATAAAACCAAAACTCACCTTCTATAATAAAATAATAATAAAAATAAAATTTAACTGCCTACTATTACTATCACTACCTTAAAAATATACTACCAATAACCCACTTCAACTAACACCTCTGCCATTAGAGGACCTATCGTCAATGATGTTAACAACAGACCGTAAATATTGCCAACAAGGCAATTAGGTATCCGTTAACTGAAAACGATAGGTCGAAAAGATTCCTGAAAAACAAGATATAAATAGAACTACTTATACTAAACTTAACTGTCACTAAAATATAAACATATATATAAAAGCAGAAAACATAAATTAAATTAAAACATAATAAAGTTAAAATTAAAAATTAAATTAAGCCTACATATTAAAATACCCCACTAATACTAAATTTATCTAAAACCTATATGTTATTGCTCGCTCTAATCAAAATAAAATTTCTTTAGACCCAATTCACAGCTCCCTCAAAAACATAAAAAAAAATACATAAAAATGCCACACACAAATAAAACCCAGGCCGAATCCAATGATAACAAAAACCATTGCCAGAACAAAAGCGTGAACCCATCTAAGAATAAAGCTACAACCCAGAAGAAAAAATCTAAAGTACAAGAAGCAGTGCTGCTGGACATTCAAGACAAGGCTCGGAAACAAACGGAAAAACATCACGAAAACAATAATGAAAACTACACACACACACTAGTCACCAGAAGCCCAGCCACACTAGGAATAAATATTAATTTCTCAAAGAAAACGCCTTCTACTCAGAACAAACAGTCCCTACCTGAAACTACAGAACAATAAGCAGAAAACATAAAATTAAATTAAAACATAATAAAATTAAAATTAAAATTAAAACTAAGCCTGCACATTAAAATGTCACATCTTACCTAAAACCTACATACTATTGCTTGCTCTAATCAAAATAAAATTTTCTTTAGACCTAATTCGCAGCTCCCTCAAAAACATAAACATGCCAAACACAAATAAAACCCAAGCCGAATCTAATATTAACAAAAACCATTGCCAGAATAAAAGCATGAATCCTTTAAAAAACAAAACTACAACCCAGAAGAAAAAATCTAAAGTACAAGAAGTAGTGCTGCTGGACATACAAAAACAAGTAAACAAGGCCCGAAAACAAATGGAAAAACATCATGGAAATAATAACGAAAACTACACAATAGTCAACAGAAGTCCTGCCACACTAGGAATAAATAATAAATACACAAGGAAAACGCCCTCATCTAAGAACAAACAGTCCCTACCTGTAACTGAAACCAGCGAAAGTTCATCTACTTGCTCTGACCTATCCAATACAAACCCACTAACAAAAAACAAAACCTCCTTACGCATAATAATAAATAACATAAAAGATGCCAACTCTCTTATAGAAAAAGCTGTAGAACGCCTCGGTCAAAACACCTTCACCACTTCCACCACCTCCAATAATGGAATCTGTATTCAATGCCCTGACCCGAAAAAACAAAGCACCCTAATCCTCCTCCTAAACGAACTCAACATTAACTTTCATACTCAATTTAAAACTGGCGCCAGATTTAGAATAATAATTAAAGGCCTCCATTTCTCTGTCCCCAAAATCTGGATTTCCAAACAACTTGAATCGCTAGGCCACACTACCTGTTCTGTCAATAACATATTAGGAAACTTTTCTAAAATGCCTACTAGCTCTTTTAAAGTAGACTTAATCCCACGTCCAAATAATGAGGAAGCATTAAAAATAACCAAAATAGGTACATACATAGTCAAAATATCAAAACCAGATATAAAGGCCAAAATATACCAATGCCGAAAATGTCTAAAGTTCGACCACATCTATCAAGAATGCCCTAATAAAATATTCACCTGCTTCAAATGTGCTGGACCACATATGCCTAAAACATGCACAAAACCAAGAACAACTGACGGTAAATGCGCAAACTGCAATGGAAACCACATCGCCACATTCAAAGGATGCCCTACATATAAGCAAGCTGCTTATAACCAAGCTAATAACCTGCCAAAATCAACAAAAAATGCCCCCCTCTTGTCTTTTCTGAAAACCAAACATACAATAAATAAATCATAATGTAACAAATACAATAAAAAAAATAAAATAAATAACAAACCTAAACTGACCTGCTTAAACAAAATTAAAACAAAAACTTACCTGCTATAATAATAATAAACCTAAAACTCACCTAAACTCACCTGATAACAAACCTAAACTCACCTCTATAATTAATAATTATTAAAAAATAAAAAAAAAAAAAAAAAAAAAATACCTGCCACCCTATTACAACTACTACAACTACCTTAAAAATAATCTATCAATAACCCACTTCAACTAAAACCTCTGCTGTCAGAGGACCCAACGTTGATGATGATTACAACGGACTAAATATTACTGCTAGTTATGCAGTTAGTCTCAAGTTAACTGAAAGCGTTGGGTCAAAGAAATGACTTAAGAGCATACCCACATTATATAATCAATAACTCACCTATTACATCTAATAAAAATAACAATAATAATAAAATTAATATTAATATTAATAATTTTAATAAGAAAAAAAAAACATAAACATAACATAAAAACTACTATAATTTAACTATAACATTTCATCCCACACTAACACCTCTGCTGTCAGAGGACCCAACGTTGATGATGATTACAACGGACTAAATATTACTGCTAGTTATGCAGTTAGTCTAAAGTTAACTGAAAACGTTGGGTCAAAGAAATGACTTAAGAGCATACTCACATTATATAATCAATAACTCACCTATTACATCTAATAAAAATAACAATAATAATAAAAATAATATTAATAATTTTAATAAAAAAAAAAAAAATTTAAATAAGCAATTTTAAATAACTTACCTGTTTCAGATACTTACCTCATCATAATAATAATAATACAAAAAAAAAAAAACTGACTATATCTGCAATTTTAAATAACTTACCTGTTTCAGATACTTAAAATTAGCAATCATAATAATAATCTTAAATAACTTACCTGTTCCAGATACTAACCTCATCATAATAATAATAATAAAAAAAAAAACTATAAATAAAAATTAGCAATAATAATAATAATCTTAAATAACTTACCTGTTTCAGATACTTACCTCATCATAATAATAATAATTAAATTAGCAATTTTAAATAGCTTACCTGTTTCAGATACTTAAAATTAGCAATCATAATAATAGTCTTAAATAACTTACCTGTTCCAGATACTTACCTCATCATAATAATAATAAAAAAAAAAAAAAAAAACTATAAATAACTTACCTGCTTCATATAATACTTACCTGTCATACCTAAAATTCTAAGATTGTTCTGTAGAGTTCTCTTTAGTTGGTGGTAATTCAGTATGTTTTACGCACAAAGACTAATAGATATCGCTCAACAGAACAATCACCTATCATTAACACTAAATGGTACTACACCCTAATGGCACTAGACATTATTCACATGACAACCTATCCTATTGCTAGCCAACAACCGCGTCTAATGGAAGGTTACACGTGAAGACTTGTCTGGTGTCCCGTATTCTATCCCTCTCTCCAACTAATAATAAAAATAAAATAATAATAATAATAAAAATAAAAAAAAAAATAATAATAATAAAATTTTAATACTTTACCTGTTTCATACAATACTTACCTGTTACAACTTACCTGCTATACCTTAAATTCAAAGATTGTTTCTGTGGAGTTCTCTTTAGTTGGTGGTAATTCAGTATGTTTTACGCACAAAGACTAATAGATATCGCTCAACAGAACAATCACCTATCATTAACACCTAAATGTTACTGCACCCAAAGGGCACTAGACACTATTCACATGACAACCTATCCTATTGCTAGCCAACAACCGCGTCTAATGGAAGGTTACATGTGAAGACTTGTCTGGTGTCCCGTATTCTATCCCTCTCTCCAACTAATAATAAAAATAATAATAATAAAAAAAAAAAAAAAAAATAATAATAATAAAATTTTAATACTTTACCTGTTTCATACAATACTTACCTGTTACAGATACTGTAAGCACTAGCATTATCACTTGATTACTTAACCATTGAATTGCTTACCTGTTAATTACACTGAAATACTTACACTCATCATTACATTATTATTTAATTACTTTATTACACTCCTAAAACTAACATAAAAACTACTATCCCAGTGGCGATAGTGGAAACTGTTTAAACTTACCCTTTACACTAGCTTAATCCTACCAAGTGTATGCCAGGGTTTAGTGAAAACACCTTTGCACGCAAGTTTATGCAAAAGGCAGGCTTGCGGAGAGCAAAAAAAAAACTATAATTTAACTATAACATTTCATCCCACACTAACACCTCTGCTGTCAGAGGACCCAACGTTGATGATGATTACAACGGACTAAATATTACTGCTAGTTATGCAGTTAGTCTAAAGTTAACTGAAAACGTTGGGTCAAAGAAATGACTTAAGAGCATACTCACATTATATAATCAATAACTCACCTATTACATCTAATAAAAATAACAATAATAATAAAAATAATATTAATTTTAATAAAAAAAAAAAAAAAAAATTAAATTAGCAATTTTAAATAACTTACCTGTTTCAGATACTTACCTCATCATAATAATAATAATACAAAAACAAAAAAAAAAAAAAATTACTAAATCTGCAATTTTAAATAACTTACCTGTTTCAGATACTTAAAATTAGCAATTATAATAATAATCTTAAATAACTTACCCGTTTTAGATACTTACCTCATCATAATAATAATAATAAAAAAAAAAAAAAAAAAATAGCAATAATAATAATAATCTTAAATACCTGTTACCTGTTTCAGATACTTTAAATTAGCAATCATAATAATCTTAAATAACTTACCTGTTCCAGATACTTACCTCATCATAATTAAAAAAAAAAAAAAAAAAAAAAAAGTTAAAAAAATTAAAAAAAATTAAATTTTTTTAATTTGCACCTTTACATTACTTACCTGCAATTTCAGATAACTTACCTAAAACTAGCAATCATAATAATAACCTTAAATAACCTACCTGTTTCCAGATACTTACCTCATCATAACAAATAAAAAAAAAAAAAAAAAATCTTAATTAAACTTGCACTGTTTCAGATAACCTACCTCGTCACAGATACTTAAAACTAGCAATCACAATAATAACCTTAAATAACTTACCCGTTTTCAGATACTCACCTCATCATAATAAAAAAAAAAAAAAAAAAATAATAATAGAAAAAAAAAAAAAATAAAATTATAATAATACCTGTACATATTAATACCCTAATTATGCATTACATTATTACTTGATTACTTAACAATTGAATTGCTTATTAATAATTACACTGAAATACTACACTCTCATTACATTATTATTTAATTACTTTATTACACTCCTAAAACTAACATAAAAACTACTATAATTTAACTATAACATTTCATCCCACACTAACACCTCTGCTGTCAGAGGACCCAACGTCGATGATGATTACAACGGACTAAATATTACTGCTAGTTATGCAGTTAGTCTTAAGTTAACTGAAAACGTTGGGTCAAAGAAAAGAAATGACTTAAGAGCATACTCACATTATATAATCAATAACTCACCTATTACATCTAATACAAATAACAATAACATAATAACTTACCTGTTTTCAGACACTTACCTAATCATAATAATAATAATAATAATAATAAAAAAAAAAAAAAAAAAAAAAATTAATTAAATTTGCAATTTTAAATAACCTACCTGTTACAGATACTTAAAACTAGCAATCATAATAATAATCTTAAATAACTTACCTGTTTTCAGATACTTACCTCATCAGAACAAATCAAAAAAAAAAACAAAAAAAACCATTACCTAAATTTCCAAGTATACATAACTACCTCATCAGATACTTAATAACTAGCAATAATAATAACTAATAACAGTAATAGATACTTACCTCATCATAACAATAATAAAAAAAAAAAAAAAAAAAATTAATTAAATTTCCAATTTTAAATAACTCACCTGTTTACAGATACTTAAAACTAGCAACATAATAATAACTTAAATAACCTACCTGTTCCAGATACTTACCTCATCATAATAATAATAATAATAATAATAAAAAAAAAAAAAAAATAAATAAAATTAATTTTGCAATTTTAAATAACTTACCTGCTTCAGATACTTAAAACTAGCAATCATAAATAATAATCTTAAATAACCTACCTGTTCCAGATACTTACCTCGTCATAATAATAAAAAAAAAAAAAAAAAAAAAAAAAAAATAATAATAAAATTAATAAATAAATAATAAATTTGCATTTAAATAACTTACCTGTTTCAGATACTTAAAATAATAAATAACCTTCCTGTTCCAGATACTTACCTCATCATACCTATAATAAATAAATAAATGAATAAATAAACAAATAAAAATATTTTTAATAACTTACCTGTTTTATTATAATACCTGTTACTTACCTGCCAACTAAAACCTAAAACCCAAAGATTGTTCTGTGGAGTTCTCTCTAGTTGGTGGTAATTCAGTATGTTTTACACACAAAAACTAATAGATATCGCTCAACAGAACAATCACCTATCATTAACACTAAATGCTACTGCACCCAAAGGGCACTAGACACTATTCACATGATAACCTATCCTATTGCTAGCCAACAACCGCGTCTAATGGAAGGTTACATGTGAAGACTTGTCTGGTGTCCCGTATTCTATCCCTCTCTCCAACTAATAATAAAAATAAAAAAAAAAAAAAAAAAAAAAAAATAATAATAATAAAATTTTAATACTCTACCTGTTTCATATAATACTCACCTGTTATACCTTAAATTCAAAGATTGATTCTGTGGAGTTCTCTTTAGTTGGTGGTAATTCAGTATGTTTTACGCACAAAGACTAACAGATATCGCTCAACAGAACAATCACCTATCATTAACACTAAACGCTACTGCACCCAAAGGGCACTAGACACTATTCACATGAGAACCTATCCTATTGCTAGCCAACAACCGCGTCTAATGGAAGGTTCCATGCGAAGACTTGACTGGTGTCCCGTATTCTATTTCAATCCCTCTCTCTAACCAATCATCAACATATGTATTTGCTGCCAGCTGTACATATGTTGACTGCTCAGCCAATTATATGAGCCAAACCCTAATGTTCAATATATGTATTTGCCGCCAGCTGTACACATATTGACTGCTCAGCCAATTAATGAGCCAAACCCCAATTCTCACTATATGTATTTGCTACAAGCTATACATATATTGACTGCTCAGCCAATTATACGAGCCAAAACCCACCATCTCAGATATGGCTACCAGTAACACGTGGACCACCCCCAGTGGCGACAGTGGAAACCGTTTAAACTTACCCTTTACACTAGCTTAATGCTACCAAGTGTATGCCAGGGTATAGTGAAAACACCTTTGTACGCAAGTTTATGCAAAAGGCAGGCTTGCGGAGAGCAAAAAAAAAAAAAAAAAAAAGACGACCAAGAAGGAAGTAGCCTGGTATCAGGCATTCTAGCGATACTTCGGCTACCACAGTAAACA
>JAWNNR010000321.1:0-154958 GCA_035044725.1 Scaptomyza caliginosa
TAAAAAGAAAATGCGTAGGGAGAAAGAAATGGTAGAGGAGTAAAGAAAAGAGCAACGGAGTGCGTATTTCAATCGGAGTAGAGGGGCCGAATTAATGGCTCCTATCACTCGTTCGGCATCCCAACCTCGAAAACTGCAAACCGACACACCATCCAACGACACGTCGCCACGAGAGGAGATGGATATCTCGGAGGCAGGAGCAGTAGGCGGGGATATACATCCCAACAGCCTAGGAGCAGTGCCAAAACGCAGCTCCTCAACGATGGCTCAGGAACAGCCAGCCCCTCTGGATCTGCAAAGCGAGCTGAAAGCCGCGATAAATTCAGCTCTAACGGAGGCCGTTATGGCGACGGGAATGGCCGAGCTACAGGAAAGAAATAGGCGTGAGATGTTGGAGGCAATCCGCGAAAGCAGCCTGTATACACATCTGTCAGGGCCGAGAAAGGCACAGCCAACTGTCCGCCCACCGCCCGGACAGAACGCAGCACCACCACCAGATCGTGCGGCGCCTCCGCGAAAGCCTCCAGCGGCACAGGGATTCTGGGTGGACAACCGCGCCCTGGAGTCCGAGCAGCGCGAGCAAGCGGAGCATTGGAGTTCCGGATTGCGTAGCGAAGCACGGGAGAGGAACGAACCGTATGCGTATGCCGTTCGCAATGACCGAGTCCAGACCAGAGCTGATCCCGATGCGTCGTTGGGGTCTTGTTTTTGATGCCAGCCCTTCGGGAATGCCAGTCGGCGAATTCATCTTCAAGCTGGATCATTTGTGGCAGACCTACCAGGTGCCATGGCCGGATGTCCTGCGAGATTTCCACACGCTGGTTGAGGGACGCGCAAAAGAGTGGTATTGGATGTTCCTCAGGACGAGTGGGGCAACAGACTGGCCGAATCTGCGTTACGCGCTAAAACAGCGGTTTCAGACGCGAAGGTCAAACTTCGAACGCGAACTGGAGCTTCGCGAGAGACGACAAAAACCAGGAGAGAGCATCGACGATTATCTCCAGGCCATGTTTTCTCTTAGGTCGAGATTGGAGGTACCCGTCAGCGATCACGACCTGATCAAGATCGTGAAGGTTAATATACGGGACGGGATCTCACGGATCATCTATCCGATGTGGATCATGGACTTGGAGACTCTGCGGGAAGAATGCCATGACGCCGAGAGAATGCTGTCTTCACGTTGGTCGAGAGGCCAGACCACAACGGAACCAGTCGGTAGGCCTAGAGACCGGTTCCAGGTGAACGAGGCGTTCTATGGCTATGAAGAAGCCACGGCAGAGGTTACACAGGATGAGGCAGTTGAGGCGCTGCGCAGGCCCAGAGGTGGTAGCGGCGACCACAACGCAATAACTTGCTGGAATTGTGCCCAGCGAGGGCATACTTTTTGGGAGTGCGAGGCCACAGTACGAAATATATTCTGTTATAAATGTGGACTCCCAGGAGTGGTTTTGCCCAAATGCCCAAAATGTCGTTGGGGAAACGAGATGCAGAGCATGACGCAGGCAGAGGAGTCGCACTCACGGTTGAGAAACCATTAAAATCCTCTCCACCAGGCATGATAGGATTAATCAGTAGCAGTAAGGATCCCATGATAGTTAAGAATATTTTTAGGAAAGCCAATAGCGAGCCCTTGGTAAGGCCAAAGTGGTCGACACGACTGCCTTTTGAAGTGCGCCAAGTCACGTATGAAGAGGCAAGAGCCCGGATCTTTGCCGAAAAGGGGGAATCAAAGCAGCACCAGAGTTCACCAGTTCCACGGAGACGGAGAAGAAACACATTACGCCGTAGGGAGCGTAATCGCGTGTGCGAAGCACTTGGCTCAGCGCTCAAGGACGACGACAGACCCTTTGCCGAAGTGCAGCTTCAAGGTCACGCAGTAAAGAGGCTTCTGGACACTGGGGCGACCGTTAGCTTGCTAGGCGCAGAAGCAGTGGACCTGATCGAGAAGCTGGGAATAGCCTAACGCCCCCAGACTTCGAAGGTACGAGCCACAGGAGGTGCGAGCTACTCGGTGTTGGGAAAAATTCTTGTGCCGTGTTCGAACAGCAAGAATTACGGAAAAACTGCACATGGAGCGTCATACGAGACTTGATAGATCAGGCACCCGTACCAGGTTGAAGGGGCGATTTGTATCCAGTGGTCGCCAGCGGTGCAGCAGCTTCTTTTTGCGGAGGTCGACGAAATGCTTCGACTTGGCGTCATAGAGCCAAGCGAAAGTCCCTGGAGCAACAGGACAACACTGGTACGAAAACCGGGGGAAAATAGGTTGTGTTTAGACACTCGTAAGCTGAACAGTGTGACCGTAAAGGATGCTTACCCGCTACAGAATATTGAGTCTATCCTAAGCCGCGTGGATGACACTATCTTCATCAGCAGCGTCGATCTAAAACACGCATTCTGGCAGATTGAGTTGGAGCCCAAGAGCAGAGCATACACCGCATTCACCATTCCGGGCCGTCCGCTGTATCAATTCCGGATGATGCCTTTCGGTCTGTGTAATGCCGCTCAACGGTTGTGTCGATTGATGGACCGGGTGATACCACAACGTCTGTTCGTCTATTTGGATGACCTGCTGAGCATCGCCCGCACCTTTGAGGAGCATGTGCAACTGTTGAAGGAGGTAGCGCAGTGTTTGAAGGAGGCCAACCTGACGATCGGCTTGCAAGAAATCGAAAGTTTTGCTTCAAATTTCTGAGGTACTTAGGGTACATTGTTGGTGACGGAGCTCTGCGAACGGACCCGAGAAAGGTGGAGGCAATAGTTCAGATCCCCGTCCCGAGAATCAGTAAGCAGCTGAGGAGATTTTTGGGAACGGAGGCTTACGGCGATTTATCCGAGATTTCTCGAGCCTTTCTGCGCCACTGACTGATTGCCTGAAAATCGGCAAGAAGTTTCAAATGTCGGTCGAAGCAGTCGAGGCATTTCATAAGTTGAAGAAGGCACTTACCTGTGCGCCGGTCCTCGTGCACCCAGATATTCGCCGGCCCTACTATATCCAGTGCGACGCAAGCCACCTGGGGATTGGTGCAGTCCTCTTTCAGCGTGACGACGAGGGTGCATATCGACCCGTTGCGTTCTTTTCGGCGAAGCTGCGTGGAGCGCAGTTGAATTATAGCGTAACGGAGAAGGAGTTCCTGGCAGCGGTGAAGGCGATAGAGCGTTTTAGGCCATACGTTCACGGTCATTACGGACCATTCGAGCCTACAGTGGCTAATGTCACTCAAAGACCTGAGTGGAAGGCTGGCGAGATGGTCCCTAGCGCTACAGGCGTTTGATTTTCAAATCGAACATCGGAAATGGAAGGAAATGTGGTAGCCGATATGCTCTCTCGACCGTGTGAGGTGGAAGAGCTCAACTTGTTCGAGTTTGAGACGGCAGCCTTTGAGAGCGAGGAATACCAGAGTCGGTTGGAGTTAGTGCGCGCAGAGTCGGAGCGTTTTCCGGATCTCCGGATTGAGGACGGCCTGCTCTTCAAGAGATCCCAGTTCGCGCGGGAAGATAGCGATGAGTTCCTTTGGAAGCTATGGATCCCGGAATCTCTGACTAGCACACTAGTTCACCAGGCGCACGACGGTGTCAAGGGGATGCACGGAGGCATAGCCCGAACATTGGCAAGGCTGCGCCAATTCTACTTCTGGCCGAGGATGGCAGTGCAGGTACGGGCGCATGTGCTCGAGTGCGAAGTCTGCAAAGAAACAAAACACAGCACGCAGATTGCAAGGCCGAGGATGGGCAAGGAGGTGGTGACAGAGCGGCCGATGCAAAAGCTGTATTTGGGTTTCTTGGGCAGGTACCCCCGTTCTCGCCAGGGCAACGCCTACATCCTAGTGGTACCTGACCACTTTAGCAAATTCGTCTGGTTAAAGGCGATACCGAAGGCGACAGCGGCAGCGGTAATCCGGTTCCTAAGGGAAGATGTGTTCTCGGCGTATGGAGTCCCCGAAATCGTCCACACCGACAACGGAAAGCAGTTCGTGTCACAGGAGTTTGGAGCGATGCTAGAACACCACGGGATAAGGCACTGTCGCACCGGGAACTATGCCCCGCAAGCAAGTCGGTGTTGGCAGCGATACGAACGCATATTGGCGCGACCAAACGGTGTGGGACGAGGCGTTGCCCGAGATCGCGATGGCGTTACGAAGTGCAGTACACTCTGCGACCGGAACCTCCCCATATTTTGCATTGTTCGGACAGCACATTATGAGTCACGGCAGCGAGTATAGGCTAGCCAGGAGGCTCGGCGATGTAAGCGACTCGACCATCAAGTCCTTAGAGAGGTCAGCGAAACAACAAATATATCGTGCTCACATACAAGAGACTCTACATCGGGCGTACAAGAAATCGGCGAGGCAGTACGACCTAAAGGCACGGGACGTTCAATACACGGCAGGACAGGAGGTGTATAAGCGTAATTTCGTGTTGAGTGACTTCGCAAAGAACCTCAACGCAAAGTTCTGCCGCCGTTACACCAAGTGCCGGGTAGTGAGGCCAGTAGGACGTTGTCTCTATGAGCTGGAGACACTTCAGGGAAACCCACTCGGGGTGTTCCACGCTAAGGATCTCAAGCAGTAGCCCCCAGCGTTGGATTCGAGCCCGGCTAGCTCACTCGGTAGAGCATGAGACTCTTAATCTCAGGGCGTGGGCGGTGGCCTGCGTTGGGCAGCTTGGCGAGCAGACGCCTCCTTTCTGCACTCCTGTTCGCAGCGCACACATGCGAACCGGAGTGTGGTGTTATGGTCGGCGATGTACTATCGATGGTTGTGGTTGTCGGACGAGGGTTGGAGAGTCGTGTAGGCCAAGATATTCGATTGGTGTAGGCGTTGAGGGGGATGGCTTAGGAGAGGGGAAGAAGAAGAAAGCCCGGCATGGTAAAAAATTCTTGAGCAGAAAAGTTGGCTGCGACAAGAACCAAAAACAGAAAACTGTTTATATAAAAAAAATGGAGAGAAAATAATAATGAAAAAAAAAACCAATAAAAAAACATAAAACAAAACAGACAAAAAAATAAGTGCAAGTGCCGGCAGAGGATTTACGTGGGGACAGAGCCAGACCGTTCAGGCAGCAGTTCAACACACACAAGGAGTGACTAAGGCAGAATCAGGAGACCACCGGACGAGGATCAGCAAACCCGTCTGGAGTGTCAACAAGTTTGTGCCCGTAGAGATAGTGCCCCCCAGAAAAAATTTAAATATCAGCGCTTGCGCAACAGCCGGACGGCCTCCGTCACAGGCACAGTGGGCCGCAGCCGATTGTAGAAGGCTCTAATTAGATTTAGCTAATTTATTTATTTAGTGATTCATACCCGCCCAATTTATTTATTTATCATTCATTTACTATCATTTAATTTATTTATTTAATTATTTTTTCTATGTTTTCGTGCATTGTTCATATGTTCTACTTTTATTAGTTTATGTTCATTTTTGTTTATTTATTTATTTAAATACTTTCTTCATTCTTTCTATATTTATATAAAGTAAATTTAATTTAAGAAAACCATGTATAGTTTTAAATGAATAAATATAAGTGTATATTGTTTATATAAATATGTGTGAGTAGAGATTTATGTGTGGGTGGGACGATTATGTGTTGATGTCGGGGTAAGTTGTTGTTGATAGTGTTGTGCTGTTTAGGGGGTCGGCAATAGAATACAAACATACCGACCCATAGGTAGGGAGGGCACATTGGGGGTAAATGTTTCCACCTTTTTACCTTTGTATGTCCCAAAGTTGTCCGAATCTGTAAAGATTTACTATTCATCCGTTTGCTCTTTTTCGTAAAAATATAAATTTTTGTTACACCGGCCCGCATTGTATCCAGGTTGCATCCACCCCTGAGTGGCCGATTTGCTAGCCGGCCATCGATACAGTGTTGGGAATGAAACACCGGTTCATAACAAAGTTTTTAAATATTTTATGTTTTACATTTACATTTACTTTTATACCCCGAATTTATTGTTATAGTGCTATAATTTAAGAGACTAAATTTTGCGTAAAATAAAAAAATGTATAGATGTAAAATATAACTTACTTATAGTATGACTCTTAATAACATAATCATTAAAAATTTATTAATATAGTATTTAATGTATAATGGCTTAGATTGTACTTTGAATTTGAGTTTAGGATGGCAAAGCACTGGTTCCTTCGCAGTACACCATCCCACCATAAAATGTAAGTAAAACCAGTTCGCTCACGAACAAACATGGAAGAGTAAAACAAAACAAAAACATCTGTGCGGCGGTGCTGTAGTTTTGGTTGTATAATAAATGCATAAACAAAGTTACCAAATAAAATGAGTAATTTTGTGCCCTTCGCGCTTAAACACGGGCCGAATTTTTTAAACGAAAATATTTTTCAAAAGGCGCGCTTTGCAATAACAGCAAATTCTTTAATTGTGCCGACTGACACAATCAGAACGAGTTCGACTCGTGCCGCCTTCGATATGAGCGCATATGTACCAAAGGATGTTGTGCTGTTCAAGTATAAGAATCCAAAATTTTACCTTTGAGCAAAAAACATTTTTCTAACAAAATATCGATATCTGTTAACATCGGATAGTTATTTAGTGAAGTTTGTTAACTAAATCAAAAATGCTTGATGTTTAATCAAAATCGAATATTGTGCATAGTTATTTTCTATCGATTATTGTATACCAATGAGAATAGCGCTACTACTACTATTGAATAAAACAATTAAACTCAATACATCGATTTTTGATAAACTTTACTTTACTTTTTTAATTTACATTTAGCAATGTTGCTTGAATATTAGTCAAATCGATTTTGATTTTTTGAGAAATAAACAGTTATGCAAAGTTAGCATATTCGTACGTACATATATTGGCTGTCTGGCGCGAATAAAATCGTAACCGTTTTGCAACACTTAAGTTTTTATTTTCAACATAAATTGGCGCTAGATTTTAATAAACATTATTAAAATGTCAAACAAAGCTGATAAAATGCTTAAGCGTGCCCTCAGGGACCAGCATAAACGTATCATGCCTGGTGAATGCATGAAATATGTTCGCTTGGTGCTTGACGCGGGTCTTCTGCGTTCATCCTTGGGTCAGGGCCTGATAGCACAGTTAACAAACACGAATTTAAAATATGAAATTCGCAGTTTGCCTGCCAGAAATTGCATTATTTGGGAGCGCAATGAAGGTCAGCATACATTGCTAGCGGGTACTGCACTAGACGATGCTTGGCACATGGAGCAAGCAGTTTTACTGCTGTACAGCGATACGGATTTTCAGCACGCACTCAAGACACAAACACTAACTTGCATTGGTCCCAAACTACACGATTCATTTCCCATGGCTAATTGTCGGTTTGTACTGGTTGTGCCACGCCTGCGTCACGAGTCAGCGAATGCGCTAATTGAGCTCCAACTATTGCAGCAGATACACGTTGAGCAACTAGTTCAACCTCTGGATCAGGAGTTACTAGCGTTGCTCCAGCGCTACACCAAATCTATTGCAGAAAAGCCTTACAAGCAGCAGCGTAGCTTGATTTTGGGAAGCTTTAAGAAGTATTTGGCCAATGACAACAAACAATGTGTGCGATTGGATGGGGGCAATGGTTATGGACGCCTGTGGCAGCAGCATCTTAATCGATTACCTCAAGTTACACTTGAGGTGGCCGAATCAATCATAGTCCAATACCCATGTCCAAAACGCATGCTCGAGGACTTTGCCACCGAACCGCAAGCAGTCCAAACTCTTGCGGATATTCGGATTAAACGCAATAATGGACCACAAGCACTGCAGTCGGAGCGCCGCATTGGCAATGTTCTAAGCACAAAATTATTTACACTATACAATGCCCGCGAACCGAATACATTAATTTAAGTAGCTTCCAAAAAAATGCAAAAACTGTTTGCATGGATAAGTTATCTTACATACAGGAAGCTACGATTTTTGTTTCCTTAGTTTCTATTCTGACACCGAAGGCAAAAAGTATATATTGATTTGTTTCCGTGTTAATTTAGATGAGCTTCGTCTATTAGATGGCTGGGGGATTGCTGGGAAATCGATAACGGTCAATAAGCCTCTAGGTAAAAAACGATAAGACTGAAGACTTCCTCCCAAAAATGTACATTAAAAATTTTGTTGCCAGCAACGTAAACCAGGATTAGTAGATTAATAAAGAACGTTATTCAGACATAAAGTGGTTGACTTTAAAAAATGTAGAGTTGGTTTTAAGAAAGAAGATTTTACCTGGAGGTGTTTTTTAAATTTAAGTTGAAATACCTTAAAAAACTGTCCAAAAAACTTTATTGGTTTTGATTTTGAATTTTACGATGTTGAAACACAGATAAGGATACATCTTTTTAATTACGACTTTCATTAGTTATCAGTTTACTATTTCTGTAATAACAATGTATTTATAATAAATTTTTTTTTGTTATAATTGTTGCGATTATTAATTGAAAAGACGTCAAACCCTATACGAATCATCCAATTGGGAAGGTCTTACCAAAATTTTTAAAATTAATGCCCGAGATGCTCTTAATGTGTTTAAGATTCGTTTGCATCCGCCAAGATCAGTTTCATAGCCATAGGCTACTGGATAGCCTCCACGTTTATAGGCTTTTATAAGTGGTAATGCAAATACGTTGACTGTTGCTGGATATCCCCAAACAGATCTAACCTTTGTCTCCCCTTTACGCACCATGTTCTAGCGTTCTGGCGAGTACGCAAAACAATCAGGAAGATGAACATTTTCGAAAGCTTTTATTTTATGTCAAAATAATCGCACTCTGCGAATAGCTTCTGCATCCTTTCTAATGTCGTTTTGATTTTTGTATCCCTGTTGCATCAATGGCAATCCAGGTGAAGATGACCTAATTGGTAGATCTTATTGAAAAACGTCATTCAGGTGAAGTAGTGGTAACCGATCAGGCCATAGGAATGCTCGAAAAGTTTGACGCACTGCTTCGTCAAAGAGATATTCGCTGGGACGAACTGGGTTAAATCGGTTAAATGGTTTTGGTGGATCGAACCGTTGTCTAAATCCTTGTTTCTTGCCTTAGAATTTGACCATGTTTGCTTTTTTCGTCAATATCTGTATAGAAATTTGGAAATGCGTCCCAAATATTTGTTTTGTAATGGAAGTTAAATGGAGTCTTTATATATACTTAAATACTAAAATGGCTGTTGCTTGAGAGCTTTTAATATAAGAATTAGTCTACAAATAATATACATAAATAAAAAATGAATGGCCTTAAAGGTTCTTGGTGTGAAAAGTCAGTTCGTAGCTGAATTTACAGCGTGGCCAGAATGCGAAAGAAGCCAAGGCAGGCGGAGAAAATAGTCTGACCAACACCCCACAAGAGTGCATAAATCGGCGACATGGGCAAACTGGAAGCCCGATGAACGAAGGCAATGACAGCACTGCTGATAATCCCACTGGTTGCAGGCGACAGGAACCCCATTACCAATATTAGTATGGAAAAGAAGCGGCCAAATTTATGCTTACGCAGCGTCACGAACGCCACTAAAGCAGCACAGGTGTGTATAAATATGGATGAGAAGAGAGCCCAAAGGAATACGTGATACCACATCTCTCGAAATGTGTTGAGGCGCGCCTGGGAACGTAGTCCCACTACATCGACAATGGCGTCCAGCTCATCGGTGTCGTAGGGTTCAGAGAACATGACAACTAGAAGGGTAGGCAAGTTGAGAGGTGCTCTTTATATGTATCTATAGTGATGACTTTATATTTACTTGTTTGGCTAAAAAAATTTGTTAGCCCTCTTTTTGGTGTGGTTATTTACTAAGCAATACTTAGCTTGTTAATGTTTCAATTCGTGGACATTTCCTTTGGGTTTGGGTAGTTTCTCAATGTGTTTGTTTTGCTTTTATTTATGCTTGGCCGGTAATCGAATAAGTCTGCTCAATGTAAAGCTAAAAACTATTTAAAACATTCTACCCAACAGCAATTAGTTTAAACCTGCAAGAAAATAAGAGGGAAAGAGAGAAAATGGAAATATTAAACACAGTTTGGTTTTGTTGACCTTTTGGCCTTTTCAACTGCTACTCACATAAGCACAAACACCAAAGGAATCAAACTCTGCCAAATCCACATTATATAGTCCTGAACTAAATCTTGTATCCGCTAAGCAAGAACGTAGAATGCGTGGTAATATTTTGATTTGTTTGCTGGATTAATGGCAGGTTTAATTCGTATCGACAAAGGGACTAAATGAAAATTGCACTTGCAACGGTTGTGAAAAAACAAATCTTAACTAAGCATTGTTTCTTATATTAATGCATCGCGCTTAAGTAGCCGCTTAGTATTGGAATGCACAGTTATTATACGCCTTATTTCTTGCTTTGATTTAATTATTTTTGCAACGCAGTTGAAATGCTTTGGGGGATGAAACAACTTAATAAGCAGCCCGTAGCAGCAAACAGCTGTTGTCAAGAATTGATATCGATATTTTCTTATCGCATAACATGGCATGACACCGATATTCATACATCGTTTGTTTGGCATGCGTTTGTCTTTGCTAGTGTGCAGCTGACTTTCGCGTTGTGAGTGCTGAATTGTGCTTGTATGTGTTTCTTTTACAATTTTTGCGGCTCGAAAGTGCACAACTAAACCAGTGTTACAATTTTACTATGAACAAAGAACAGGATTATGCTTCAGACAGCGATGATAGTGACGAGGACTTTTGCCTGTCAAATGAAAACAAAGACGAGGAGGAGGAGGATGATGATTACAGCGAGTGCGAATCCGATGAAGAAGACGCTGCGGCAAACAAAAAACAAACCAAACCCTCTAAGGGTAAAAACACAGATAAAGTGAATAAAAAGCATATAGAAGCAAAAAGCGAAAACTTAACACGCAGCACACGTCAAACAGACCTGCAAAAAAATGAACGCAATACAGTTGAAAAGGACGAATTGGAATCGGACGAGGAAGCCGACAAATCGCGTTCGGATGCTCTGTGGGCAGAATTTCTCGGCGATGTTGGTGCCAGCAGTAAACCCGCTTCCAAATTGAAAGAAAAACCGCTTCCAACCAATGAAGCGGACATCGTTATTGCCAAAGCACCCGTCAGCAAGCAGAAAGTGACTGAGATTTTAGACTTTGCCGGCGAAGAAGTCAGCGTTACAAAAACTATAACATGTTCAGATTCTACTCCGGAATCCAGTGTGAAGGAGAATGTGGAGCAGAAGCCAATTATAGCACCACAAGTTTTTGGAGCGTCTAAGAGAACGGCTAATACCGGATTAGGCTCTTTGCTCAGTCAGCTTGGCAAGAAGAAAAAAATGTCAGTGCTGGAAAAATCTCAAATAGATTGGAAATCGTTTAAAAGCGAAGAGGGCATTGACGAGGATCTGCGTACACACAACAAAGGCAAAAATGGGTAAAGTTAAAATTGAATGTTAATAAGCTAAACCATGCTAATAATAAATACCTCCTTTCTTTTTTTTTAGGTTCTTGGAACGCCAGGACTTTTTGCAGCGCACCGATTTGCGTCAATTTGAAATCGAAAAAAACATGCGTCAAACACGGCGACAAAACTGAAGCTTATACTTAAAAGCACATAATATTATTGTGCTGGTTTATTTTAAATTTTTAAATCACAACTTACACTTAATTTCTACACATTCGTATTCATCGTTAATAAAAATAGTAAATAGTTATATAAAACGTACAATGTAATGCAAAATGCTCTTCCAAGCACTTACAAGAAATCATTTATTACATCACTTGTAGTTAGGTTCTAGGCGAAAAAAATAAGTTCCCAGCATATTTTATATAAATTATATGTATAACCAAGTAATGATAGTCGAGAAACAAGGATATACCAAAAAGGTTACTCGAGTTGTATTGTTAGTGGGTATTTTTGTGTCTTTTAAAAAATTAAACGCCAGAATTGTCACGGTTTTTTCAGTTTAATATTTGCTTTCATCAAACAATTCGCGATGATCTGATACCAAAGTATAACAGACTTTAACCTTACAACATACAAAGCTATTCAAAATTAAATTAACCAAGTATAAAATTATTGATATATGTATGGTAATCAATGAAAAACAAGATTTACAAAACATCTCGCTTTCAAACATACCGGACCGGTTGTTTACCAAAGAGGCAAAACAGCCAAATTGTGCTTTTAGGTATTGACCCAGACATTGTGATGTGTTGTCCAGCGTGCATTTTAGTGATGCATTAAAAAAAAACCCATTTAGATATTAGCAGGTTTGGATCTTAACTACTACGTTAGTATCGATCTTTAAACTGTAATTTTCTACGTTCCATTTTGGGTGTTTCTGCAAAGATGTCTAGTACTCCAAATGCACTTTGTAGCATTGATTCTAACATATTTAACCATTCTAATTGGCTGTTTCGGAACCTCTAGACGAGTCGGTTGCAGACTACAGTAACTGAAAAATTTTAGTTTAAAAAAGTGCTGGGCCTAAGCGGGTCTAAGTATTGTTCCCTGATGTTACCTCGCTATCCGATTAGTGGTGTACGCCCACTGACTCCTTGATTGAGATTAAACCAGCATAATCAAGGCAGCGGCTTGCTTGAACTCGGTGAGTGGGCGTTGCGTTGAAGTAAAAAGCGTTTGCATTAAAAAACCACAGTTCTAACGAGTTTTTAAGCACCAAATTTTCAATACTGCTGACTAATGTTAATAAATGAGTGCAAATTTATTCATTAAAATGTCGAGCTAATAGTTCCGCAATTGGCAAATTTTTTGAAATCTAAACTGGAGGATTGGCGTTATAAACAATAGTACACTTCTTCGTAGTTCTATACAGTTTCTTCATTCGAAAACAGCTGCTCTTCCGAACAGAAAAATGAAGACGTAACTCTTCAACAAGATCAGGAAAGCTTTGTAGAGTTGTTAGCTGCATTGACCATATTTCAAGGTTGACATCAATACTTAGTAAAATTAGCTGAAGCTTGGACGGGTACAGTACTCGAGAGGCGCGATCGGTGTGAATTTATTTAGAACGGACAATGGTCCTGCAACTACTTGGATACTCGTTCAGTATCTCAGCGATTTTGTTGCACAGGTTTGTGTTTCAGTGCCGTGGTGATGCTAGAAGCCAGTGGATTAATATTTCTGAATCGGTCTAGTAATTGGTTTTTGGAAAGATGAATTGCTAATGAAGTTTTGACTAAAGCTAGCAATCGGGTTAATAGCAAAGCAGCATTTAGTTCTAAGCATGGAATGGAAACTTGCTTAATTGGAGCCACTAAAGGGACGCAGTAGAGTGACGCGGAGTCTGTCCCTAACTGCAGCCTGACTGTAGACCACTGCTCCCGAGAATTTTTACACTGGATTGAAGAATTAAGAAACATTTTTAGCATTAAAAGACATATCGGTGCTGTCTTCTTCTGAGGAACGACTATAAGCTTTCTAACATTTAGTTGTGAGCTCGAACCAGGGTAAAAATCAACATGATGCGTGATACCGCAATAAGAATTACCACATGCAAGAGGTACAAATTTTTAGGCTAAAAGCAAAGTCAGAATCAACAAAGTCAATTCGATAACATATTTCGAATGATATTGTTTATCCTGTGTCCAAAAACATCCTGTAAGTTGTGTTAGACGTCAATGCCGCCTGCAAAAATGGTTGTCAAAAGAGTTTGCGAACAGACTCTTTGACGCGTTGTGCTAACAGAATTAATTTTATCCAGCGATCTCGTTGTCCGAGTCCATAAATTACTTTGTATACAACGCCGGTCTTTTATGACCGGTGGTAAAGCTTGTGTTTGCGAGCCTACGAATCATTATAAAACACTTAGGAAATTATTGTATGTTTGTATGTGATGGCTGAACTTTAATACCTTCTGTGTTTATTTTTATGGAAATTGTTTATTTTTATGGAAATTGTACAAATATTTATTATTTTCTCTAAAGCTGATACATACTTTGATTAAAATCCTCCTACCCATTTTTTCCCCCAATTTTATGGGTTAATAGAACAAAAATTAGCAACTAAGTGTTTATTCATTAATGAATAAAAACTAAAATTTCGATTACTTATCCATAAAATATTTTGAAGTGATTTTGCTGTTAGGGGTCAAAAATTAATATTTTGTCTACAGTACTTTAAGCAATTTCCAAACTCTCTCAGTTCAAGAAGTATTTAGAATTGTCTTAATAAGTATCTATCTAAAAAAAGCTACATGCATTTTGGTGTATGTAAATCGATTACATATTTGCAGCTAAGGCTATTAAATTCATTGGGAAGATAGCTAGCATATTACTTTAATGTCTAAATAAGTAAAATAAAATGGATAATAAAAATAAAAATGTTTGAATTCTTTACTGGTGGTTAAGCTATATAGTAAAACAGCATTCACCTTAACAGCCCCACAGTTTTTGTGCAGCCTTCTCACACAACATATGTATACATGTTGACCTCGCTGTGTTTGAGGAAACGTCAAGAACACCAAAAGCTTCGTAAACGAATGGTGCGCAGTATGGTGCAAGAGCCCTGATGTGTTGCTTTTAGACTCCAAGTCCGACCAAAACGGTGATTTAAAGGGAAAAAATCTGTTCGATTGGATGCAGGCAACTTGTAACGTCTTTGTTAGGCTTTCATGCAAAAAAAAATATTTTAAAGCCCTAGCAGATGAAAGCTGCTGTTTTCCGAGAGCTAAGGAAGCACAAGTTTCTTCGTTATAATCAATTGCAAGCGATTCCTGAGTAAGGTTTGTCAAATAAGCTAAAGAGTTATCACTTACAGTCTACAGCGCTATGATACAGTCGGTTGGCTGGTGGTGTCATGCTCAGTTTCGTATCGACTATTAACAGCTAAGCTAAGGACAATTCAAGGGATGTGTTTCTTCTATCTTAAAATTTAAGTGCAAATGTGTGCATGGTTCCTTGACTTGTGCTGTTGTTGGGCTAAGATTTAATCAGGGCTTCGCGATTGTTTTTTGGTGCATTGCCTGCTGGTGAGGTCTACAATGCTGCAAATGGTAGCACATCGGCTCAGGTGGATACGTCTGCCGAAAGTAATAAGAGAAATCAATTTGCGTGTCAAGAAAGTGGTCTCGATTCAGCGGTCTAGATAGGAGCAATAACTTCATGGGCTCTGTAGATGAAGGGCGGCTATGTATTATTATTTATTATTGGCCAATATCGCGTAACTGCGTGGATGCACATGCATTCCAGTAATATGCATGGTCGCCCTCGCAGTGCGTGCCGTCCTTGCAGTTTACAATTGTTAGTGCGACTATACTCTCCACGTAAGGGCGGCTGGAAGCAGGCCCTTTGTACGGCCATGTCTCTGCCAAGGATGCTGACGAATGGTAGTCGGGCGTGTAACGTACAATCTGGGATCTAAGTTTAGACTTAGATTACCCTTCATGTCTTGGGTGTGGGATTTGCTTCCAATAAGATTCGCTTTGGATTCTGTGGTTGCGGCTAGCAAAAACAGTCTAAGGGGGGTTCCTTGAATCTTATTCGGACACACACACACAAGTACAGTCAGGAATAATTTTAATTATTATTTTTTTTTGAATCCACGGGCCGTTTTGGTTTTTTTAAATAGTAACAACAAAAAAAAGAGAAAAAAATATAGAAACCTTGAGTTGACTAAGCTGGAAGCGGACAAAGAACACAAAATTCGCGGTTTTAACTGCTGCTGTTATTGCAGTATGGCTCTGCACCCACCCTACCTTGAGCTTTCTTACGCCACATGATTTTTGAAAACTCCCAAACCGAACTACACTATCATATTACTTTCAGGGATACATTATATTTATTTTAGACATTCATTATGAAAAACTATACAATTCAATAACTTCTGGCAATTTCTTATTAACTAAAGGATCTTATAATTTACAAATTGTTTCATTTCTTTTCTTTTGATCTGGAAAAACATTCATTTTTAACTGGCTTAATTTATTTTGATCTTAACGAAAAAAAACTACCTATGAATAAATTTTTTTTTCTTTTCTTTTTAAATATACATTGGGGGTTTTTTTTTTTTCTTTTTCTTGTCTTATTGGCACTCACACAATATTTCTTGCACTAAATTGTTTATAAAAAAAATTGACCTCAGCCAATTAATACAGCGAAGTTGAAGGCCTTCCACTTGTTGCAAATGTTTGATGATAAAAATCCATTTTTTTCTCTAAAGGAAATTTTACAATTTTGGTTAGTAAAAGAAAATAAAGTGAGCACCTTTATTTTTCATTCACAAATTGAGACAACCGTATACAAGAGTACAAACGAGTATTTTGCAAACATAAGTTCTATATTATATATATTAAACCATCGCTTGTCCTACTTAACACGATGTCTGAAATGCTAAAGTTACAATCTACTTTACTTGTACGTGCATACACTTGTTAATAGTTACGCGTTTTTTTTTTTTTTTTTTTTTTAATTCCTCCAAGAACCTCTTACGCGGTATTGCTTTGCGCAGTCGCGCACTGAGTAATTTTTGCTGTACAGACGCTGCAGTTCTGCAGTTCCCGTGGATTCTTGCTTCCTAAACTTATCCTCGATTGTGCCAGTGAGACTTGCGACTTGCCTTGCCGTACCAATTATTTTGCGGTTATGGTGAATAGTTTGCGTTCGCACTTAGCTTGCGCTGCGGTTGCATAACCTATTGATAGATTAACCCGGGGGGCCTTATAGAACCAATAATTTCTTCCAACTATTTCACACTCACTTGTGCCGTTTTAACTCGATCACCTGCTCCAAAGCCGCCTGCCGTGGAGCCAGCCAAAAGTGCGGCTCTCTTTCACTGCACTTTGTCTTAGGGATTGTCTTTTTTTTTTATGTCCCAAGGTTAATTGTAGGTTATTTCAAGATGAATACTTCTTGGAAATAACAAAAAGAAAGGCCTGCCTGCGCTTTTCTGTGTTGCTTTATAGTTGCCAATTCCAGTCAATAACAACAACAAAAACATAACTCACCGCGATTGCGCAGAGTGGCTGTGCCTGCAGCGCCCCCTATCGTACTGATCCCCCAAGGTTGCCATTTCACAGTGTAATGTTACTACAGTGTAATATTAACATTGTGCGCGAACTTCAAATCTTTTACATAAATGTTAAACTTGAATTAAACTGTTCATCACAGGCGAGAAAAGAACACTGTATAAAATCACCCGAGTCCAAGGTGGAACAGCATTGTGCCGAGGGACTCGCGGCCGAGGGGTTGCTCCGTCTCTACTTTGCAAACTCTGGATACCTGCCGACCTCCTGTTTCAATCTGGCTTCCCGCGATATACAGGCTATATCGCGGGTTACTGTCTTTTCCCGTCTACTCGTGGAACCAAACATGAATTTAAATAATAACAATAATAATAATACCAACGAAGTGTCCGTGGCACTCAAAACCTTGGTGGGAAAAACCAATCCCCCCTCAGGTGCTAGCACCTCATAAAATAAGGTAAGCCAGCAGACGTTCAAAACGCAGTATCAGCCAAATCCACCTTAGGTGCACGCACTTCAAGCTTTCCAGCTATGCAACCCTGATCTGACCACCCAAAACTGGAGAGTAGCCAAGGTGGACGCGCCAGAAGGAAACAACAGGAAAGTATACCTCATCATAAATGATGAGTCGGCTGACGCTCTGGCCAAATCTAATGGTGCGGCTTACTACGGCGTCAAGCCGTGTACTACGAGTATACCGGTCAGAAGCGGCCGGTAAACCTTCGGCCGATGATGCGGTGTCAGAAGAAGAGGAGGCTGTCACCATGAGTGCCGCAGCAAATGGCACCTTAGCCAAAGCCACGGGCGGCGATATGACGCCAGTTAAAAAGAAGGTTGACATCCTCGCAGGATACCATTCGGAAGGATCCCAACTGGCTAACGACCTAGCTAACCTGATCTGTCTCGACACAGAAACAGAAGAGGCAGATCTGACAGTGGTGGAGTTTAAATCTAAAGATATCTCTACGGCTTCTCCAGAAAAACCTCCACTACTGTAAGGCGGTTGCAGCCGCTCTACTGCTTCGCATAAGTCAATGCGGAGCAGACATTGTCCTAGTCCAGGAACCTTGGGTCTGTGGTGGCAGGGTTTTTGTCCTGGGGACGAAGGACTACAAGCTACTTGTAGCCCGCAAAGAAGGTTAAGTCCGCACCTGTACCACATACGCTCCTGCGTAGCCTGATCGCCGACTGCGAAGCGACACAAACGGAGCTCATCATTGCGTGCGATGCCAACGCACACCATCATCAGTGAAGTAGCACTGACACAAATGACACACCAACCCCAAAATCTATACTAATATTATAAAGAAGTAAATCTATACTAATATTATAAAGAAGAAGAGTTTGTGTGTTTGTGTATTTGTTAAATTTTAAGCGGTAATCTCGGGATCAACTGAACCGACTTTAATTCATTCACCAATAGAAAGCCACATTATTGCTGAGTGTCATAGGTTATATATAAAAACCGAAAAATAAAAAGGCTTTTACGTGGTAGTGGGTTTTGCAAAGTGAATCGGAGAAAAAATGGTGGAATGATAGCTAACGAGCCCAAGCTAAAACTGACTTAGTCCTCCTTACTAGGAAATATAAGAATCCTTTACTCAGACCTCCAACCCTAAACGGGGTGGAATTAACTTTTAGTAAATCGGCCAAATACTAAGGGCTCACTTTGGATAGTAAACTAGACTGGAACCTCAATACAGAGGAACGTGCTAAGAAAGCCTTGGTCGCTCCCTATAACTGCAAGAAGTCCATTGGACTAAAATGGGGAATGGCACCCCACATTACGCTGTGGCTGTACACAGCCATTGTTAGGCCCATCTTACTTTACGGAGTTTCAGTGTGGTGGCCAGCATTGTTAAAGAAACAATGATCCATAAGCTTGGCAAATTACAGTGTGCCACAGGACTGACAACAACAGGAGCCCTTAGAATGATCCCAACTAAGACAGACTCTCGACAATATTCTAAACCTTCTACCAATAGACCAATTGGGGAAGCTAGTAGCAAATCTCTCTGCCCTACGTATGAGAGAAACAAATTAGTGGTCCGAACTGACCTATGGTCACTCCAATATCCTTGTGGAAAACCCACACATCCCCTCAGACTGAAACTACTGCTGTAATATCCCCCAAGGGACGACTGGTGCTTAGGCACGCCAGGGCCGAAGAACACTGTAAAAATTTTCACTGACGTCTCAAATCTAGACGACCGCGTTGGGGGAGGCGTCTTTTGCACAGAGCTATCCATTAATAAATCCTTCAGTCTCCCTGTTTATTGCAGTGTCTTCCAAGCTGATATCGTTGCAATACAGGAGGCACTTCTATGCCTCGTCGAAAGGTTCTGCTCTGCAGAAAGTATCTGTATTTTCTCCGATATCCGTCACAAACTGCCGCAAATCTCTGCAAGAGATGGCTGAGCAGTTTGAGCTTTACCTGATTTGGGTGCCCGGTCATAAGGGCATCGATAGCAATTGTAAGGCGGATGAGCTGGCAATGCATGGCACTACTATGCCTCTCCTCACAGATAAGGAGAGCATGGGTATTCCCATAGCCAGCTGCAAGCTAAGAGTTCGATTACATTTTGAACTCGAAGCTTACAAAAGGTGGCAGCTCACTACCGCAACGGGCAGGATTGTTAGGCAAACCTGGCCAACGCACTGTAAAAAGCGCTCTTCTTGCGTAATCAACCTTAACAGAATAGGCTGTGTTGCCGTAATTCGGGCCATTACGGGACACTGGCTAGTAGAGACTCATGCAGCGAGCCTTCTAGCCCCTTTCAACGATTTCTGCAAAACCGTCGTGACGAGGAATAGGAGGAAACGGTTTTCCACCTTTTCTGCGACTGTCCGGCACTCTCCAAGACCAGAAATCGCCACCTTGGTTCTTTTTTTTTATCTTCTTACCTCTTCCACCTAGCGGATACAAGTCCGAAAAATTAATTTTTATGTAAGACGACTTGGATGCATCTTAAGTTAACCGTTACGCGATCGCGCAAGCGATGCAAACCAAAAAGCACTTACTTAACTTAGGGTGTCGGAATCAAATTGGTCTTTCCATGTCCATCAGACAATTTGTGTATATCACTGACACTGTATATGTGTATGGCAGAGGACATGAGAAACCACAGTATTTGGAAATTACTTACAGAAAGGCAGCGCCAGAAGTTTTTCCATAACTCAACTAATAAATGAGCTACTGACTAATTTTATCAGGTTTAGCTTTTCAATCGCATATCTATTTATAAACTATAATTTTGGACATTAACAAAATTGTTAGAAATAAGAAGGTCTATCTCAAAGGTCACCTTTTTAAATTATTTCTGTCTGCAATAAACTACTTTTGGATTCAGATGTTGAATGATTTTAAGTTATATTAATAATTTTTTTTATAATAATAAGTCACTCACTCCTTAGACAATAAAAGCTTAAGTTTGACCTCGATATCTCTTCCGTTGTAAGCCGAGCTTCTGGTAGCGTGGGGTTTCCTAAAGGCTGGCCAAAGGAGCCCGATGATCTCTTCATAACAAAAACTTTGTACCTCCGGCTGTACCAACAAATGTTAAGGAAATCCTTGTGTATGGTACCAAAATACTGGATTCATGAGGATAGAATATAGTTGGTCTTTGAGCTTAAGGACTCTTAGCTGGGACAATAACATTAAGCAATAATACTACATTTTCAAATAAGGCACACTTTTGTTTAAAATATTTTAGATTTTATGTCATTTATTTGGCATTTGGAGTATGATCAACATAACATAAAAGCCGCAGCACTTTAGTATTTGACCAAAACTTTAAACATCTCTTACTTAAATATGAACTATACTTTGTGTACATATATAATTTGTATATAGGACGATCGTATATTTAAAAATTAGAAAAATATATATTCATATTTCTACATAAATTTAAACTAATATTTAAATAATAACCACTTCAAGTTGACTAAAATGCCTTGCTCGATAGTGAATTTAATTAGTTTTGTATATGTTTCAATCAGTCAAAAGTAATGAATAAGCAGAAAACTCGCTTACAAAAATATTCGTTTTCTGTATTGTTTTATTATTAGTCCAATTCAACTTCTTTAAAGACCGTTTGACTTTCTGATTCGCGGGTAAGGGGAATCGCCACTGCAGCCTCGTGGATCTCATCGATCTCCACCTCCTTCAACGCTGTCTGACTAATATTCTCTCTTGTGCAAAGCACCTGATCGCCGGTAAGCTGTTCACTTGCGGTTAGCAGTGAAGGCCCTCCTGACAACAGGTGCGTGGCCGAAGTACTGCAAAAAGCGCAAAAGATGGAAATGATTAGTTTGACTGGAACTAACAAATATTATATATATATTTTGAGTATGCATGATTTATTTTTCCGTTGGGACTTACTTTAGTGAGTATGTGGAGCGGTAGAGCGGCGGTGGAGTATTAATGCGCAGCGCTGCATAAGCCGCCTGCGAATGCGCACTGGGATGATAAACAAAAGCGTATTCGTTAAGCGATGTTAGATACGAAGGAGGTGGCGGTCGATGCTGGAACTCCGGATAGAAATAGTTGCCCGGCATTAAGCGATTTGTGCAGTGTGGACTGTTGCAGTTGCGGCAAGTTTCCAAGCGCCTGAAGCAAGGACAATCGTCAACATCATCTGGCAAAGTAAGACGCCAAATGGCGCCAGAGATGACCAGTAGGGAAACACCAATGCCAATCATTAGGAGAGCCGCACTTAAATATTGCGTAGAATGTTCAATAAGACCCGTAGAGCCCAGCACAATCCCGCCGAGGGTGCAGGCAACGCCTCCCAAGGCAAAGATTCCGATGACAAAGGGAAGAGAAGGACGTGCGAACCATTTGCGAAAATTATAGCCCAGTGAAGTGGCACCCAACTCTGCGCTCAACGCACCATTGGCAGTGCCAGCAATCGATATGTTTAAGTTGGGGCTAGTCAAGTTGCTAGTACAATCACTACTGCCACCGGCCAGCGGTACAGCCACGTCTAAGAGCGTTCTAAAAATAATCACAAAAATTAAACTTATAAGTTTTATTTTTATTTTGAAGAATCATTGCCTAATACATATCGAGTTTTTCTTTATCAGCAAATATTTCAATATTTTTTAAACAAATCTACCATCGAAATATTGCCTGTGATTAAGAAGTTTTATTTTATATTTATTAACTAAGGATAAATATATTTATCATGACATTGTTAAAATAATACAAATACTTCAGAAATACCTAATACCCTACTATCTACTATCTACTACCTACTATCTTCTTTGCTTAGACTAGGAAGAAATTGTTGCATTCTAGGCTGTTGCTACCTGAGCGTACTCACTGTTCAGGTAGCTAAGATTATCTACACAGGGTCGCATTACATTTAAACAGAAAGATCCATTTATCCGTTTACCACATGTTACACATCGTCCACTGGACCTACTCATTTTTTCATTTTGTGCTCCCTCTATTATTTTTTCTATCTCTTTCTTTTTCTTTCGCAATTGTTTGATGCATCCCTTAGCTTGGCTTCAAACACAAATAATACATTTTCACATTTCTTTCTATCCAGTTTGTGCCTGCATACAGTTTTTTTTTTAAATCTATTGGCCTGCCAAATTGCACCTGCCCTTTTTTTGATCCTGCTGCCTCCATGCTGTGCGTATGTCCGTTTATTTCATAAACTATTCGAGGTTTCCATTTGATTTGCTGTTCGATTTTGTGAATTTCTGTGTTATTATTCTGCAGCTGTTGTGTTGTTCTTAGTGAAACAGACAGGTCACATGCAATAGGCATTGAATTCTGTTTCTCTTCTTAAAACGTGTCACACAATTTTGTCTTTTATTTTTTATCCTAATATGAAAACAAAAGCAATGACAAAACAATAAAAATATAAAAAGGCGTATAAAAGAGGGACGAATTTTAAATGTTCAAAGTACATGATGTGCTTCTGGGTTCTAAAAGCGTAAGCTAGAAATAAACATTTGATCTATGGGTTAAATATATACTTAAATAAAAATAATATTGAGCTAGCTAAAGCCCAGAGAGCCAGACATTTGGTTAAGTTCCTAGTTTTAACTAAATCCTTACTATTAACCAAACAAATGATATAACAATTAATGTTACTACTAAGGTATTTGCAGAGACATTTATATATACATATATTCAAATAGTTATAGTAGTCATTGTTTCAGTAGTTTTTATATTGGTTAATATTACAAGTTTATCAACGTTTTTTTGACAAAATATATATTAAAATTCAGTGAACTTTATTTACCTAGCTTGAAATCTATAAGGGTTTTAGAAAAATTGCTTCCAAAAATTTCCTAAAACATCGGTAAAAAACCTTTTTGCTAAAAGGCATTTATAAATAAATATTCAAAATAACAAAAATATAAAAATAACATTTGTTTGATTTAAGCACACGCTGCTGTCTTTAGAACATTGGCGCATTGACAATGTCACTATTTTTAATTGCACCCTTCGAACAAACACAAACAAAGCTAATTTATGATATTTTGTGTATTTTTGTGTTCCTATTATTTCTCGCCTCAATTCCAGTGTGTTTTTTTGTGCTCTCCAGCTTAATCAGTTTACATTGTATTTTGAAATGGGGCAACGTCAGTAGCTACGTGCAACACAAGGCAAACAACGCGACAGCGAGTATATGGGCTATAAGTGAAGCTAAAAATGTGCTTAGTAACACTGTGAAAACTATGACATACATACATATATTTGGTGCAATTTAATATACGTATTTATTGATTCAAATATTAGCTGGGAGATCTTATATATATGTATATTCCACCCTTGAAACATATTGGGAAAACTTAAAGTTTTCTACATTTCTGTTTACCAGAACCAACTTTTCCCAATACATACGAGTATTACGAGTAAGTAAAGAGATTAATCGGGTCAAGTAAAAATTTTGTTAATTTTCAAAATCTATGTATCAATATCTTACATTCCGAAAATCGTTAAAAAGCGATGGTAAAAATAAATAAATAAATCTTATCAGCGATTTTTGCGGCTATTACTGTTGTCTGCTATGTACAAAAAAGATAATAGAAGCAGCATTATTAGCCTGTGTATATAGCCATACGAAAATATAACGCCACACTTCCTAACCCAATTCGGTTTAGGCAACAGTTGGCTATCATTAAGCATAATTACTTCCTAAACAGCAATTTCATTTTTTGGTCAGGTTGATTTAAGTACAAGGTAAGACACCTGAATTGCGCATGCGTAACCCAAGAATTAATCATTATCAGGAAACAACTAAATTAGGAATGCCATTAGTGTAGAAGCCGCACAAAACAAAAAAAAACAATGAAAATCTAAATGGCTGTCATGGAAGAAAGTTTTTTTGACAGGAAATGTCGAAATTGTCCGGAGTCATAATTGTCAAAATAAAAAAAAATATAAATAAATGAGGCCTAAGATTGTGGCATTTTTTTCTTTTTCAAATAAGCCGACTGAATTTGGTTGAAATAAAAGGCGGCAGGTCAATTTCACATTTCACATAATACACCTTCAATATAGGCCAATTGGAACTGTAAGCAAGAAATGCGAAGCTCAGAACTAAAACTTAAGCGGCTTAAGCCATTACTCTTCACTCTACATTCTTGTGCCGCTTTTGTTAATATCAAAACAGCGCCTAAGGCATGCCTGGTTTATCAAAACAATCGTAGTATCTTGGGACCTCTGGAACTGATGGAGGCTACTGGTTTGACCCGACTCCATTTCGGCACAACAACCTTCTTTTTTCACGTGACTGAATAGAACAAAAAATGATTACAAGCCTGATGCCGCAGCGCTTAATCTGTAGAGTCTATCATTAAAGAGAGAAACCTATGTTTTGGATGCTTTCATTTTTAAAAAAACAAGCGTTTATTATTTATGTTATCTGTTAATGATTGCGCACATTAAGATGCACTTAAGCTGAGTTTAATACTGTTTTACCTTTTAAGTTACATTGTGCAGTGTACAGTGTGGTAAGCCCACCACCAACACCATTTGTTTAGTAACCTTTGTAACTTATATGTATGTATATCCAAATAATCGATGCCAATAATGTCGAACAAATGGAAGCATAATCCAAATAGGGATATGCTGTTTTTCCTGCCTGTTGTATATATTATTTTAACAAATGACTTTCTAAGTGCAAGTAAGTAAGGTTTGGGATATAAAAAGAGGCAAAGAAAAAAGTCTATACTGATGGGTTTCATAGTCTGCGCTGCTCAGATTAATGACACAGTTATCTGATACTTAAGCAGGGCGGGTGAATACGGCAAGTTTTTTTCCTTTCTTTTCGGTTATACTAGGACATGCGAGGACAAGCGAAAGGCGACCTGCTTGCGGTTGAGCTCGATAGATAAACGCCATTTGTGACTGAAAAGCAACCACATAACTGAAATCCACCCTCTCTCTCTCTCTCTCTTTGTGTTTTTTTTTTCTCTCGCTGTTCTTTGCACTATCTTTCTTGGTCTCTACGGTTTGTCCGTGTGTGGTGTCAAATGACAGCGTCAAGAATGCAGCACTACAACGTTGGATCAGGCAACCAAACATAGATGAAGTGAAATGCGTGTTACGGCACTCAAATTCGTATAAAACTCTAGGCCCAATTCAACTCCGTGCCCACAGAGTTATGTGTGATGTTCATTCAACTGCTGGTTAGTAAATATGTACATGTGTGTGTATGTACGTCATCGGCGGAAAAATAAAACTGTCAACCTTGATTGTCAATATGCATGTGTATTAAACTGCTCTTTTCTGTTAGGTGTTAGTTAAATCTATTCATTTTCTGCCTTTTGAATACTTAAAAACTGCATCAAACAATATTGATCGTAATCATTCTATGTAACATTATTTTTAACCAACAGTTTCGCTAAGTTGGTTGCATTACCGACTGCCCCGATTTGACTTGTTTTTTATTTCTGTTTAACTGACCGTATCTTACTGATAAACTTTATCCCTATTATACTACAGTACAGGTTCATGTAATTACCACAGATGAGGCCCTACATGTTCAACAGCAGCAACAGCTATGATATCAGTAGCAAGTACAACGAAATCTGCTTGTATCTTTGGTTTTATAAAATGCTTCTTGAAGAATGCAAATCAATTTAAGTTAATTTGCTTATAATGATAAAAGTGGCCGGTCTAAATTAGGGACTATAAAAGAACGAATGCCTTCTGTCAGTTAGTCGAGTTAGTCGCACAAGACAGCTTAAAATAGGGTTATTGTCGTCTAATCGATAACAATTAGATGTGAAAACAGCTTAAGATGGCAAACCATAAAAGTTGGTAAAAAGAATATGTGGTAGTTCTGCAACTAAGGTCCTAATGCCACGACCAGCTTAGCATTTCGCTTTTTCTTTTAGGCAAAGCCTATTTCTTTACTGAATTTAAGCAACATTTATTAAGTTTGACACCAAACTAGCTGGCCATGACTTCCCTAACTTGTGCTAAAAACTATTTTTAATGCACTATTATCTTTAGCACAGGTTTTTATTACAACTTGTTTAAATTTTCGTTGCTGCTACTGCTCAAATCACACCATATCAAACCAGACAGTAGCCAACTTCTTATTGACCTTACTTTCATGAACAATTTGTGTGGTTGTTGTTTTTTTTTTTCATGTTATTTTGTCAGTTTAGTGCCTATGTGGGGTATTTTTTAATGTCAGTTTTTATTTCATCAAGTTACCTGCGCGCATGATGCAAATGATGATATCCAGCATGCGGCTGAGCTATTCCCATTGAACTTTGCTGATAGTAGTGTTGATATTGCAAATAGTTTGCCGCACGCTGCTCGGCATTGAGGAACGGTGAGGCAGCAGCAGCATTTGCCATTGCATTCAAAGCAGCTGCAGGAAGATGATGATGATTGTGATCCAGAAAGATAGCTGTATACTGAGGCGGATAGCTGGCTACAGGTGGAGCACCACTCGCTCCAACTGCGGCGTCAGCGCCATCAACTGCAACTGCTTCACCCACATTGCCGCTGCTGCCGCATTTGCTTTTCGCTCTAGTGTGAGATTTGCGACGCGTCCGCTTACTCTGCCTCGAATCTGAGCGAGAACAGGCGCTTGTATTGTGGGCAGCGGTGGGTGCAGCATTTGTGTTAAACTGTAGCTCACTGTAAATGCTTGACTCGAGCATATTGCTCTCGGATGTGGTGCGATTCAAAATGAATTGCTCAAATTCATTATCCTCTTCTTTGACTTCCGCTTGCTGCCGCTGCTGGTGCTGTTGATATTCCAACAGAGCTGTCGATTCGGATGCGGCGGTTTCTTCAGTTTCAATGTCATTGCGACTGCGTTGGAGGCTGTTGCTGCTGTGGCTGGTACTAATCACAATTTCCGGTATGACAAACGTTGTTGCCGACGGCAAATTTCTTTGCTCGAAGCTTATTGAGCCAAGCATCGTGCCGTTTTCAAACAAAATTGTGGATGTTGCAGACATTGCTTTAAAAATCACACAAATATAAACACAATTTTTTTTTTTTATGATTTAATGCATTTTCTATTTTGCACACAAAACTTGTTGTATCATTTTAATAAAATCAACTTTTAGCTTGTACACGCTTAATTTTAAAACGCACGACCGTTCGAAGATTTTTTGTAGCTATATGTTGACAAAATTTGGCTTCGTTTATCAATATGACCACTACGGTTCGCGTGCCGCCAAAAACTGATTTGTATTTTTGATGCGTTTGTTGTGTTTACTGCTTCTGGTTTGTCAACTTCTCTCGCTCATTTATTCGCTCACTTGCTCAGTTTGTACATCGTGCTTCGTAACGACGCCAGCAGCCTTATGGCTCACAATGGACAACAAAAACAACCACCAACAAAATAAACAGTGACTTGAACCTCGTGCGCTGCATCTTGCTAGCGCATCACTCTTGCGCTTCTGCTCTGCTGCTGTACTATCAATAGCAATACGAGCAAGTAACACCCTCGTCTGACGAGTTTTTGGAGTTTCTTTCATTTTGTTTTCTCGCTCTTTTTCTTTCACCCTCTCTGGCTTGCTGTTCACTGCGGCGTTGTTTACGTTGTGACGCGCTGCTCTCTGATGTGAAGCACATCAAGAGGCAGATCTCTGGTTATAGATATTCCAAAATGTTCTCCTTCTCAACTTTGCTTCTCAACTCCTGCTCTCATGAGTCTCATTTTTTCACACTTTTGCTTAAGTTACCTTAAGAGCGTGTTCGTTAAATGATGAGCTTGCTGGAACTTCCACATTTAGACGAGTAAGTGGTGAATCTATGGCCTATATTCTATATATGTATTTTCTTTGACCGTTGTCTCTTTTTTCATTGCCTTCGAAAGTACTAAACAAACTATCGGTAGAGAGGGCCACAAACTCCAAAAAACAATGTGCAAGAATCTATTCATCCGCAAGACACAAATACAGAAAACGTTTGTGCGTTTATTGTTGCTTCCATTTTTATATTTTCTCTATTTCATAGTTTCGGCGAGGGTGAATCTTTTTGGGTTTTTTAAACGTTAGCAAAAGAAAAAATATGAAGTTCTTGTATCAAAAATATTTTTATGTTATTTCAGAATATTTTTACAATTACTTTTTAATCTGTAAATAATAACTAAGAACTAACAGCAATAATAAAGTAATTTTGTGAAAATGTAGCTGGTGCTGCCCCTTTAAAAACTGAATCAGCTGCCCCCACTTTTTGACCCACGGAACCAAGCCATTTTATTTCGAAAACACCTATCTGTATCACATCTTTGGAGGCAAATATTAATGTAAATATAGCTGGTACGTCTCTAATCATCCCTTTTTTGCAAGCAATAATTTTTGTACAGACATCACAATGTTCCGCAGACGCATTCGAATTTGTCATGTTTCTTAATTTGTCAAAAGCCGAATAGTGTGGATAAACGAACATAATTTTTATAATTTTTGGTTTTGTGCATATGTGTGTATTGTGGGGCTAAGGTTAGAATCTTCGATCACTAGTTCATGCACAGTAATGGCAACACTAAGCACACACTGTGGTTTAGTTGTTTCATATTATAATGTATTAATTAATAAGATTTATTTGTTTATAAATAATCTCAATTGGGTTCAATACGAAGTACTTCTATCCCATTGGTCTGGAACCGGTTCTCAATAACATATCCTGTATTGGATCGTTATCATGCTGGAACCTTCATTGCAGTGAAATGTTTTTATCAGCGTTTTCCTTTTGGTGGGATTACGCACCCCCTGTAATGTCAAAATTTTTAAAGTAAATCTTGAAATCGAATGGTATGAAGTACAGTCCTCCATTTTGAGCATTTCAACTGAGATTTGTTATGAACATTCCGGTTTTGTGCGCTGGTCGTCGACTGAACAGACCGGCATCCACCGCTCTTCTTTAAATCGTTTTTTCGCTAACCTGCGCTAGCTTAAAAGTGTCCCAATAGATTTGTATTAATCAGGCAGAAACACCACTTGAAGCAGTTGTTAGTTAAGCCTGTCGTCCTGTCGTAGCTTAGTGATTGTAGGTAAAAAGGTAACGCCAATCACAGGAAGAATCAGTTTTTAGAAGCTTGATTGGATCGAAACCACTTAAATGTAAACAACGATAGACAATTAATATCGACTATTACAAAATAATCTACGATCAATAATTCATTATACTATAATGGATAACGTTATAGCTAGACAACTTCCCTATAAGGAAAAATTTACGAGCAGATCCTTCGATGTAAATAGAAATAAGACCATTAGAAACGCCAGTAGCGGTCTTGTCGGAAATAGATGGATCTAAAGATTTAAAAGAAATGATCTAATTGATTTTTGATATTGATAACGACGTACACTTTTTAGGTTTAAGGGTCTCAAGAAAACGCGTGGACAAACAGTCGGGCGGTCAAAGAGACACTACGACCGACATTGCACGATACCAGAAATATGCACAAAAGTAAAATATGGCTTCTGTTAGGCTAAATTGAATCACAGACACTTAAGATAGATTAGTTTTATTTAGAAGTATCTTTAACTCGACTACATTTATTTTACCTCTTTTCATTAAATGGTTTTAACATGCTGAGTTCTTTTTAAGGTTTTGGTGTTTCTTGCTTTTGTTTTTTGACAAGCACGCGCTTACCTCACAAGAACCAATTAGATGCTGTTTAATATGCTGCGGATAGTGCTCATCACGCCATGGCCAACTTGATGGATGGTTTGTAGTTGGTTGAACTGATTGTTTGTTCTCTTGTTCTCTTTGGAAGACTCAACAACATTAAACCTATCAATTTAATCTTTTTCGTGGTAATGTTGCATGCCACACTTAAACATGGATAAGTTGAACATGTCTCTATTGCATGATTCGAATACCATATTATAGCTTACTATATTATGCATCAAACTACAAACATATGTATCGCATATGTATATCCAAAAGCTTTAACTAAAAAGATTCAACGAGCTTGCGTTCAAACTTTGAAGGTCTTCATTTATCAACTTAACTGAAAGGAGACACTTTATCACCTGTTTTCAGCTGGTATTATACCGGTACCGCATTCGGCTGCGACAGACTGCGGCTATTTAAATGTTCTACAATTTCCGTATTAAAAGCCTTGTCGTGCTTTATTTTTCTTACTGTGTAGTTCAGAAACAAATTATGTAAATCATAGTAGACTAAAACTTTGTTAATTTATTAGCTTAATGGTTTGTTAATTTGTTTAAGAGACTTGGAGACTAGGTGGAGACCAGTGGGCTATTGAAGATAACTAGCTTATTTACTAATTAATAATATTTATTTACTTCTTAATAAATATTTAATACTTAAATTATGTAACCACAAAGTGTTTCATAGACCAATAAATTTAACAATATAAGAATACGTATAAGTATAATAAGCATACATTTCATGACCTCTAACATTCATCTGATTCCTGTTTTAACTAACAAGATAAGCACATTTATAAAATCATATTACCTATTCATTGAACATATGAGTGCGAAATAGGATACATTGACATTGCTTACTTTTCAATTAACTTGGAGATTAAAAGTGCTAGTATTAACTGTTTTGCTTGCTTATTGGTACTCGTAATTTCTTCTAATAGAACTTAAAACAACAGAGCGACGAGGTTTCCTGGTAACCCTACATTAAAAAGAGGCCCACCTTATTCATTACAAAACACATTTCATTCGTTCGCATAAAACAATACTCAATTGTGATCAAATATAAAACATAAGTAAGACCAAAGACACTATAATATTATAGAAAATTTTAAATAAACGCAGTGCTGTTTGACGACAGCGGGTTGGAAGCTATGCTGGAATTAATAAAAGTATAATATAAACTTATTTGTTTAATCTTACCAATTATAAAAAATTATTGCGTTTGTGTGTGAAACTTATAAATATCACATAAAAAAACAAATTCAATGTTGACGATAACTGTAATGATGCTGTTTCTTTTTCTTTTATTAAATTGATTTTTTGACTTTAAATGATTATTTGGCTGATTAACTGCTTAAGTTCCTAATTTTTAATTTAATATGGACTTTTCTGTCAATATTTTTTTTTTAACATTGTTCGACTTCACTGTACAGTGTTTTTTCTTTTAAGTAAACAGACAGCGCTGAATTTTATAAACTTTTTGTCTTTGTACCAGCAGTCTATTAAAATTATGTTTATATGAAAAAATTTTAATTGACTGTCAAGAGAGAATCTTGTACATGCAGGTGGGAAAGAATTGCACGACTATAACTAAAGTGTACAGGTAAATTGCGATAAGTAACGGAAGTGACAATATTAAGTCAACAGCTGAAAGATGCATTGCCAATATTAAGAACAAAAGAAAAAAAATCCCAGTAATTAAAATATATTTTGCATGCCGAATATTATATACGCTTGAAAATCTTACCATATATTTTTAAGAGCAAAAGTTTGGAGTTTTTTGAAGATATAATTTTTATAAATTACAAGTCGATACGTGATTTGCCTTTGGTTGGGGCAAGTAAATGTTTGAAATTTAAAGTTTATACCCCTTTTCCCATTACATGAATGTAGGATATAAAATGTGGGTCATATTAAATTTTAAAAGCAAATTTGGCAAGAATTTTTTACTTGGGACCTGTTTTTATATGCATATTTTAATTTTAAGGGCTTCTCATATTTGGTTTCAGCTGGATTGAACATATGATATCTGCAATTCAACCTTATGCTTTCGCTTTTTTTATACAGTAACACACACTCACACGCAAACGACTCCATTCACAAATAACCGTTTTGTTTCACACGCGAAAGGCACGCGTTATATTACTGGCTTCCGCTCTCAACCGGAACTCTTGCATTTCCGGTATTAGCTGTATCTGCTCATTCGTTGCATATTTTATCATTGCTGTTTCTAAACCAAAAATCATTCCTTGAGTCTTATTTGTGTTTGCAACCTTAGCGAGACATACATATATATTTGATTAATTGCAGACAAACACTGAGCTCATTTGCAACCTGCATTTGCAACCTCAAGAACTTTTATAATAATTGCTGTGATGTCTCTAGCGTTTTTTTAATCAAGGACTCGGCATTAGCATCTCCTGGCCCATTAGACAAGTTCGGTTGCAGCCTGCAGCACAAAGGAATTTTCAGACAAAGAAGACTGTGATGATACACAATATCTATTATCGCTATCTATAATTTAGTGAATGGTTCAAACCTAGCAGCACAAAAGATTTTCATACATACGTATATGTATGTATATATGTACAATTTGTATGTTAAAGGGATCAGCGCCAACATAAGGGGCATGAAGTGGTTAAAGATAAAACCGATTTTCATATAAATGAAAATGACAAAAAAAAAAACATCTGCTGAGAACATCTGAAATATCTCTTCCAAAAACTCAAGCGGCGATGAGTCGACGAGGGCGGCACCCTTAAATACAGCCAAAGGACGGAGATCGACAAGATACTATGGAAAGTTTGGCTGTTTTTGGTTAGAAAAATGTTCGTGAAACTTGTAATGAAATTTAAACCTAAATTAGTTGCCAAAAAGTTTTTTTTATCGCTTAACTTATCCATGTGTTAGCCTAGTTGTAGCAGTACAGCACATATTATTTAAGAGTTTAGGAAAATTTCTTGGTAAAAAATATTTTATACACAGGTCAAGTTCTGTAGCATTCTTGTACCTGCATATGGAAAATACTTCTAAAATGTTCCATAGTACAAGAGAACGAGAGTTAAAGATGATAGTTGTGGAAATGGCGTAGGGCGAGCCGTAAAGGGAAATAAACATTGTTTGTCAGTGTGCATGCTCAAATTATATATGCCTGATTTAGCAGCTTGGCAACTGTTGTTTACATAGGCACCAAGATGCGGTACCAAAACCTGAAAGATTTTGGAGAAGCCAGCTGGAAATTAGTTGAATGAAACACATACAGCATTATTAAAATAATTAAATATTTTTTATAGATCTCAAACTATGAGAATCCTATTCTTGGCATCACAAATCAATTAAAAGTCCTGTGTCTCAGATGCTGGTGTATGGTAAGGATATAACTAACTATGTGCACATGTCGGCTAGTAATGAAATTACTAAGTTATGCTATATTTTAATACGTTTTTGTGTTGTGTTTTTGCGCACACCTTCAATACGATTTCTAATCTAATCTTAATAATTTCTTTAGAAAAACAAAAACCTATAACTCTACATGTATTTAGTAATTTGTTGGGATAAATGCCCTTATTTATAAGAAACAAAAATTGATTCCAATCGCACTAAATTTCAGAATTTAGAATGTTGAAACCAAACATAATGCCCGAAACTAAAATATTTATTATTTCATACCATTTTCATTTACTATTCGTATCCAATTGCGATTATAATGCTTGATAGTACGTCTGTTAATAGAAAATATGCATTTTTGTGCAGTATCATTCATCTCCTAACCCTCATTAGGCTGTCCTGTGACGAGAACAGGCAACATATGTTGGCTTATTTTGCCATTTCGGCGCCTTTGTTACTGTCTGTTCCTTACTTTTTGACGGACGGACGTACTGTGTTTACTGTGTTTTATTAAGTGCCTTCCCACCTGGCTAATAAGAGAAAG
Organism: Scaptomyza caliginosa; assembly: GCA_035044725.1. NCBI lineage: Eukaryota > Metazoa > Arthropoda > Insecta > Diptera > Drosophilidae > Scaptomyza > Scaptomyza caliginosa. The sequence continues at coordinate 33,974 of JAWNNR010000321.1, forward strand.
TAATGAAGACAGCTAAGTTCTAATTAAATTCGGAAAATTATCATGACAATGCACATGAGCTACATAAAGAACAAATTAGGTAAATACCTTTATTAAGCTCAGCTTCTTCAGTTTCCATTAAAAATATTTAAAATTTAAATAGAATCAACCTCCCCTAAAATATTATGTAGTCCTTAGTTTTATTTTGGAGATGCATGTTCAAAATAAACGTGTGGCGGGCGGTAAGGTCTCTCTAGTTACTTTGAAACGTCGTTTAGTCATAATTCGTGAATAACGATTGTATTATATTTATTTATTAAACTCAACTAATATTCTTAGTTTGTAATAAGCTTAAAGGGTGACAATTCAAAAGTAATGTCATGTATAAAGAGGACCGACTGTAATAAACTGTAAAAGTCATTAAATGTTTTGAAATAAACTTAAATTAAGCGACAGTTCTCGTTAATGCTTGCCGATCTTATTTTGAGTTTGTATATAATTCACTATAGAGCGTAATAAATTTGTTAATTATTTTAATAATTTTAAAATGTTGCATAAATTACGTACAAAAACACACAATGTGTCAAAATAAACGTTTTTTTTTTTTAGGTATTTCAATACTTTTTGAAAAGATTGATTCGTAAACGATTGAACCTGGCGGTTAAACTAAATATTTATGTATAATTTAAGGAATAGCATTTTTTGTTTGAGTCCATAAAAACCGAATATTTAGCTATAGCTAAGATTAATATTTACAATTACAGTTATAAATGCTAATACCCTGATAGCGGAAGTAGTAAGAAGGTATTTTTGTTTTTGTGTCCTTGTCTATTTGGCAATGCCTATAACTCTTTTCAATTTGAACGCGTAAGCTACAAAAATCGGCTAAAGTCGACTTCCAACTCGTCCCCAAGATTTTAATATTGGAAACAATAGTCCCACCTGAGACTGAATATTTTACTGGTGTTAAAGTATTTCGCAGTGGATAGCGTTCGTCTGAAACGATTTACTTTTTTTTAAAAATATCAAATGCAAATTGCCTGTTTTCGGTTATAAACAGAGGGTTATTGATTGCTCTTTAAAGTGAAATATGATACTGCAAGTCATGGAATGCCAAAGCAGGGCAAACAAAAAAAGTATGCGACAGGATGTGAGTGCCTTGTTTGACACACTTCTGTGACTGCAGACAGCTGTGAAAGTGTGTGTGAGTGTGTGTGCAACCTCACTTAGGAACACACGAAGCAATATCAGCTGTTAAGTTCAAGCAACTGATCATGTTTAATAAAGTTAAGAAAAACCTTTCACGAATTTTGTTGCTATTCATTTAACCGGTGGCTACACCAAGTATAACATTACATACATACATTCATAGTTAAGCGAATTTGGTAGTTGAAATTTGTAGATATTTCTTAGATCAGGCTTACCAACAAAAAATTGTTTAATTTAATTGAATTTTTTATTCCATGAAATGAGCCTTAATCCCCAGAAAGCTAAGTAATTATAATTTTTTTATTATAGATATATATATATATATATATGTTTTTTTTTAAAGAATTGCTTAAATATTCACTAGTCAAAAAACCATTGGAATTGCATTTTATATATGTATTTCCGTTACTTGCGAATCCTTTGTGGCAGCTTGAACGCGCACAAATCCTGGCTGTGTTTAATCCTCCAAACGTGTGGAACACGTGTGCCTGCAATGTGTTAACTACACACACATAATGAACTATGAAAACATAAAAGTAAAATTAGATCGTTAAGGGTGTTTTCTTTTGTACCGAAAATATCAAATACTTCTATCGACAGCAGAGCAGCTCATACCTTGAAATACAATATTTAAGAACAATACACTGTATTTAAATTGTATACCTTAAAATACACATACATACAGTTTACTTATCTCGCACGCATAATCTATGGCAAAAATAATCCGCAAGGAAAACATGTTTCTCGGCACACACACAATCACAACACACAGAGATTCTAACAATTTTAAATAGATGCAAATCTAACATCACAATATGTTATTTTCAGCTTGCCCTTTCTTGAAGATATATATTTGTGTAGCTGATAGCATCCCGTTCTGCAGAGTTAGGAAACAATGAAGACGACGTCGACTTGTTATTTTTGGGTTCGTTCAAGTTCGTTAAACTGAAAATATTTATTTTGCACTAATACCAAGATTTATATGATATTCTGTTTAGTTTTGTATTTATATTGTGGGCACCTGGTTTATATTAATGATTCGCAAAGTAAGTGAACATGAAAACAGAACGGCAAACGCAATCTATTGTAAATGCAATATCAGAATTCTAAGCAGATCCTAAACTATATTTTTTGGGTATTTTTTTTATAATTATTAATTAATATGCGTAAACAACTTGTCCATGTTTTACGATTTTGTGCAAAACGTTCTTTTTTTTAATATAATAGGGATTACTTAATGGCAGGCCCAACTAAAAGCCGGATGCAGATGAGTTTGATGCATATGAATTTTTGAATTAAAACCTTCTGCAATGAGGGACAAATAGCGGCAACATTAACATTAGATGCTGGCACATACTGTACTATTTACATATAATATATACTTTATTATATACATTTTGAAAAAATATACGATTTTGGTAATTTTTTTTTAAAACATTAAAGAGTAATAAAAGGAGTTTAAACATTAACATCACACGCCAAGCTTTGAGCTCGTTTACTATTATGTTAGAGAACCATCAAGAAAATATGTGGTGCAAGTCAAGATATTGTTTTAGTTAAGTGGGTGGTTTGTTTAACTCCTTTTGATTTTTAGAAATGTCTCTTTTTGCCTGCAAATGTTTCTATGATTCCTACGCAAACAATAGCTTATAAACAAAAAGCTCACTTGGCCTCTTTTGATAATTGTTTTTGTTAATTTTCACAAGGCAACTCAATTATATTCACAATTAACTGTTTGACTAGGTAACATCGAAAAATATATACTTTTTTTGGTTGGCTGTTTTGGTTAGCTATATATTTAACAAACGAGCTTGTTTTTAATCTTACTCCGTCTTACTCAGGCTAATAATAATCACAGCTTAGTTATTTTAAATTTAGTTGTATATTTAAAGGTATATATATTAATCTTTTCACGCATTTTGTATGTTTAGCCAACGCGACCATATTGTTTAGTATCTTAAGACACAAATTAATTTGTACACTAAAAACCCTTTGGAAAAAATGTCTTTAATGTCAAACATATTTTTCATAATAGAGCTGAACTTTTTGTTTCATGTTTAATAGTTTATTAAATTTGTTCTATTTGAACCAAATTGCAAGCAAAATTCCCTTATTAAGTCGTTTAAAGCTATTAAATAACATTTAAGCTGGACTTTTCTGAATTTGAAATTTAGTCAGCAACCGCACAATGAGCTTTTAGAATATTTGACACAATTTTAAACAATGATTTTCCGCTGACATCTTTCATTAACAATATCCCAATGTTTTACAAAATACGACTGATTTTTAATTGATTAAATTGTTCTTAATGTTATCGTATAAAGAACAACACCATTTCGATCTAATCCGATGCTAGTTTTAGAAAATCGTACTTTAATTGGGAAAATCACTGTGTATTTCCAACGGATCTTACACTTGTATTGGAATGTATGGATTATTTTTCTCAGCGTACACCCAATGACTTAAGAGTTGGAAAAGTAAGGGTGGTATTTTCAAGTGCAATTAGTTTAATCCGGGATGTTTTCCTATATTCAAACTCATACGCTACCGCACATAAAATGAATTACAGATACATACAAAGAAACTGTGAAATTGTGTTACAAATTTACTTGGTTGACATTTGAGAACCTCCCGCATTCATTAGATAAAAGTTAAATGCAGTCTTCTCAATAGTTCAAGAGCATTAACTTGTATTTCTATGTACTTCATGCACGAAATCGAAAATGTATTCAAGTGCAACGAAAAACAATTTAAATAAAACCACTCTTTCAGTGACAGTCATGAAACAAATAGAATCTACACACATGTACGCACCATACGTACATGTGATTCAACCACTTGATGCCGTTAAGTTATCAGAACTCAAGCGGCAAAAATAAATGTGGTTGAAATGAAATGTAGGGGAAACGCATTTGGGATGTACAATTTGTTTTTTTACTCTATGTTTCTCGGTGGATTTGTTTAGAATGCACCGTATGCAGAGGAACCATTTCATTTGTCTTTTCAAGCTTCCTGCATTTATTTAGATAAACGTTTAGGATTAATGGCATGTTAAAAATTTTTTTTTTTCAAAACATCGATTATATTCTAGACCATCCGCTTGTTAAAAACCTCAATCGCTTATATCTTCCTTAGTTTTTAACACAAGAGCTACCTTTTTGTAATACATACAGATAGATGATGACGTACAAGCGATTGTGACGTACACAAGATTAGTAAACAACCTAATGTTATCGATATATCGTAGCAAATATTCTATTTCTTTTGTATGTATTGCTATCCGTCTTTCGCACCCTACACAAGTGTTGACGACAAAACGATAGTCGGCTTTTGCAACCCTCGTGACGCTTCGTAATAGCGATTAATTCAGGGACTTTGCTGACGATGCAATGTTTGTGTCTTTCATGGGAAATTCAATTTCGCCACGACCAATTTCACACGAATTTGAACATATGAGTAGGTGGAGTATTTGTCAAATGGCATTTGGGTTCAATTCTGGCAGGAGGAGGGAAGTTTTAATCGTTTAAAAAATTTTACAATTAAAAATCATTTTTAAATGAATTTAAAACGGGGCTGTGACAAAGCACTTGAAGTATAAGTTCGTATATTAACTCTTCTTGGAGGCAGCTCTTTTGCTTTTTCATCTCTAAAGTAATCCGCACGGTCTCACATTTGTCACGTTCTACAATGCCAGTGAAGGGTTGTTGACAGACTTCCAAGCTGAATTTTACTTGATTGTTTTTATTTTTTTTTTTTGCATGGCTATAACTAAGGCATTAAGTCTAGGACTGATTGAATTTAAAAATTTGTTCTATATAGCTTATTGGAGTTTTACTTCACTCTTCTAAAATACAACTTTTCAGCATAGGCCGTGATGTGGGCCGTCTTTATACGACAAATGTTCTTTGGGGTTGATATCAGGGCTCTGGGGTGGAGTGTAAATAACTTTTCCGTAATAATGTAGCAGCTACAGTCGCATATTAGAAGCTTTATATTTGGTATCGTTGTCCTGCTAAAAGGTATTGTTGCGATCAAAACCAAATTTAATTGCGCTTTTCTTTAGATTCTCAGTTTGCCGATGCAGCGAACGGTTTCCGCCATTCTCTGTTGGATCCTTCGTTGTAATTAAGCATTATTTTGGTCTCGTCACAGAATATAACATCATTTCAATAGATCTGTGGTGTATTTAAATGAGCAGTAGCGAAGGAAACTCCTTTCTCCACGTTTACTGCAGACAGCATTGGTTACTTTCCAGTGGCTTTTTGTTGTTTTTCTGATAGTTTCGTGAGAATCATTAACTCCACACTCTAGTTAAGTCTCAATTGCTAGACTTTTTGCATTATTTTACGCGTTGCTATATTTAAGAACTTTGGCGGTCTTCTACTTGCCTGCCGTATTATGTTTGGGACAGTTCTCAGTTGGAGCTGGAACATATTCGCAATCTCTGTGGTAGTTTTCCCGATTGTATTGTATTGTTTAAAACCAGTTGGACGACAGTAAACGGTATTCTTTCACCTGGCATTTTAATCAATTGTTAAGCACGGCTGTAAGTGCATTCAATTAGTACAATTTTTAAAATTTACTCTAAATATGCGCACATAATGACCTGCTATGCAAAAATACATAACGGCAAGAAAGACGAAAGAATGCAAGAATAGTAAAAACGAAAACTCTTTCTTGACAGTGAAATTTAGTTAGAGTTTATTTGTTTTTGATATAACTTTTTTGTTTTTTATTTAATAATCATTTTGTTTTAAATATATTATTAAGAAATAAATAAATAATACACAAAAAATTTCAAAAAAATTTTAAGAGCCATTTTACAGTTATATTTTCGTCTGTAAAGTGAAAAAACAAACATTTTTCTTTACGCGAAAACACTTTCTTGACGGACTGTATATAGAATTGTGAATGTTAGTTCTTAGAATTTGCAAAAAACACCAAGTGTTGGTTTTTAGAAAGTAAACCAAATTTGGTATGCCCTTAGACTCTAATCATTTAGTGCAGGTCTTTTAAAGCTGTAATTCTTGGATGTTAAAGATAGAGTGGATTCCATCAGTTGGAAACGGACACTGTGGGCGTAGTTTAATTACTTATATACTCAATTTAGGTGTTCCATGCTAAAATCAGAAATGAAACTAAAAGGTGGTAAAAAATCATTTTAAGTAAATGCGAACTTTATTTCGCACTTTTTTTTATCAGTGTACACGTTTAGGTCATTACATAATTGCATATTGTATATGTATATTCAAAATATATAACTCAAAATTAAAAAAATGGTTGTTTCCTTTCTTCATAATATTTTTTGCTAGGCATTTAACAATTTTTAATGATTAGTGATTTTGCCTATGGGGTTTTGGTTTTTGCTATTTTGACACTCCAGATTCCTTTTTCAATATATGTATATCGAGACGACAGTCCTTAACAAATTGAATTTATAAAACAATTAATTTTGAAATCATTTGCTGGGCGGAAATTGCTGTAAACATACATTTATCTGTTCAAACCGTTCCAACCTAATAGAGCAGTAAACTCAACCGATGTTGACGGTAAATTAGTTGTAAAAAGTAAACTTTGTGTATTCCTTTTAGCTCTTAAGTAAAAAACTAAATATGTATATGTATATCATTAAAAACCGTTTGTGCTGTACTCTTTTAAACAAATTATTAATATGTTTCTTAGCATATTGATGAGGCACATGTTGGTAAGTGATAAGCTGAAAAATGTTATAAATATATATATGTGTTCTTTTGATAACTAACGATCTCAGTAGCAATTTTTGATGTTTATATTGAATTAAGCTCGCGCAGTATCAAGAGCAAGTATTTTTTGTATACGCATGAATACGTTCAAACAATGGTGATAAGCGTATTTAAATGGAAAGGATTTATTCTGTAACTTTGTATAAAAATGATAATCCATTGCTTTTATTAGTTGATTAATGTGTATTGCTTTGTAAAGAGTACACTGGTTCCGCGTTATGTTCGTTATGTTGTCGGGCCGGATGTTTGTACAAAGTCTCATCTATTTTACACCCAAATCAAGCAAACACTTGTATTTCCCATATTTGTACATTTTTAACATTGGTAAAACTGCTTTGATTTTGATGCCAAATAGATCATGCGGGCTACGAACCAAACGAAAATCTCCTTCTATAAGACCATTCGTTCAGTTTGAGGGATTTTTAACACGCGTAAAGATATGCAGTTGTTTTAATTGACACATAGATGGCGTTTTCAACAACCAATAATACAATCTAAAAAAATTTAACCCGAAACTTAACATTATTAACATACATGAAATATGTTACAAAACTTGTTCTCTACCAAAGTAACAATATATATAAATCACTGTTACCAACTATATATTGCTATTGAAAGCTTCGCAATGTTGTTGGACCAAACACTGGTTGTGATTTTAGCACGCCAGAAAATGTTGCCTGCTTTTAGGCATGGCTTATAAAATAAAAAAAAAAGTAAAGCAGTGGCGCTGGTAAGTTTTAACTTCAAATATAAACTGTTTTATTGAATTCTTTAACCGATTATTTGCCAAGAATAAATACTAATTGTCACAACAAAATAGGAAATAAACTGCGAAATTTGCTAGCTCGTTCAAAAAGTCTTTTGTTTTACTGGATTACATATAAAAATATTTAAAAAAGAATTTTTCGTAGCAAAACTTGAAAAGTTTAAAAATACAAAATAGTAATAAAGCACAAATCACATAACATCATTTTCATAATTATAATAATAATTTAATTTTAATAATTTAGTTTAGTAATAAAGCTGTAAAGCTGAATTTTACAAACCATACCAAAGGATAAAAGATGTTGATTTACAAATAAATGTATTTTGAATTAAACAGGATTAAGAAACTGTTTGCTTCAAAATGCCAAAGCTAAACTTGATGTCAGTCTCTTATAAGTAAGAATTAGTAAATATCTTAGTCAGACACACCCAGATTGGATTAGCTGACCGGAAAACTGTGGGAAGTATTGAATCTGTATTCGAAGTATGCCTGACATGCATAAACTTGAAGCAGATGACTCTCTCTACACATTTGCGAATCCTAGCGATTTATCGCTCTTGGCTACAGGTACAATGAGTGAACATTACTTTGAATTAAATATAAAAAAATATTTAATATATTGCAGGCGAGCTTTGAATCATACATACCACAGCTGCGCTAAATATGTTCTTTATTATAATCCTCTCGTTTGGGCTGTCTGTTGGTAGCAGTCATCCTGAAGTGTGGAAGGACATTGTTTTGGAAATATGATTCTAAAGATCAAAATGTTTGGTTTTATCAAACATTTTAAATGATCGATTTGGTCGATTTATTCGCCCTCGCAGTTGGTGTGTTCCCCAATCATATAATTAAAATATTTTAGCATCGCTAACAGTTTTGAAATGCGACAATGACTTGCACTTAACATTGGAAATTTGTTAATTGTTTGGCCTTTGGGGTCTGGTACACTCGGACTTAAAACGAGAAAGGTCAGCAATATAAATAGAAATACAATTACCAATTACCAATTATAAATTATAAACAAATATTGAAATAATCGCTTGATTAATGCCAAGTTCAAGATCAGAAAGCAAATGCGTAGCGTGCCAATATTTGTTTAACTTCTTTTGTCTTTTAGCCGGAATTAAAATCTGAGGCATTTTTGGTGCTAGTCTAAATTGCTAAATGATCGACACTAACCTGTTTTAGTTTTATTCTTTTTTCATTAATTACGATATGCGTTTTGTTTAGCTGAAACTAAGTAAATCATTTATTAATTCAATAACTTTATTATGATGCAATCGCAGCATATCTGCTATAAATTGATTGCTGACAAATAAACCACTACAAATGCAATGATTTGGCATCACTAATGCCAATAAAATTATCCACACACAAATACTTGCGATACTTGGCCTTGCCATTTGGACAAACTGATTGCGACCACAACTGTACCGAATATTAGTCATTAGTAAAATCGTATCAAATCAAACCAAAAAACCAAAGCCAAAAACGTCATCATTTAAATGTGTATTCATTATAGGAATCGTCTTTTGTGCATGGACAAAAATGATTTTAAAATAGATTTTTAGCTTATATAAAAAAGAAGCCAACAACATTAAAACTAAATTAGCTCGTTACAACGTGTACAGCCGCCGCACATTAAAGACAAATGTTTGCGATATCTAAACGTAAAATACCACGCATTCAAGGTAACTAACTTACCACTTACTAGTAAGACGAAGTAAGACTTACTAGTAAGATGAGCTAAGTCAACATAGCTCGACTAGGAATATGTTTGTATGAATAAGTAGTGCACTTCTCCATACAAATTCAGAACTGTAATACATTTATCATGTCATAGCACTATGGTTCCTGGATTTTGCCAAACCAATTGTCTTTTGGAATGTTTGGAAGTTAGCTAGGAATTAAGTTTATAGGTAGATTAATGTCACCTAGCTTAGCTAGGTCTAACCGGTCTAAGCAGACTTTGCAAAATGTATGGAAATACGTCCAAGCATATTTAAGCCGAATACAACGTCTACGGAAGGAAGAAATGCAGTTAATACTTTAGTGGCAGTATTGATAATTATGAAATGTGCATGTAATTTTCGTACATTAAGTGGTTTAATTGTCTTCTCTACTTAATATGAGGCAAACCTGGATCTTGGATAACTTTCTCAGAAAGATAAAGTTATAATAAGTTTTAACAGTCAGCCTGTGTATCTAACCTTAGAAGAGAAGTTAAGAATGCCATAAGTAGGTTAAGTTTACGAGTAAAAAGATAAAAATTCAGGAAAAACGAGATGCTTGCATACATACCGGTTAGTCCCGCTCAGGGACTTATCTTAATCAGCCTACATATAGCATATATAGTGCCCAATGATCAAAGAAGTAGAAGTAGAAGGATGAAGACTGGGTTTTACTGGGAAAGATATTTAATTTTTCTTCTTCCCTTATGTCTCGCTGGACGGTTCAGGACAACTGAAACCGCTAAGAAAAGCAACCAGGTTGCAAAACAGAACAATGGTTGAATTTACCAATGACCGAAAAGGTCAAATGAGTTTCTGAACTTCCACCGATGCAAACATTGGTTCGTAACTGTAAATTGTTCGTTATAGAATTATATTGTTTATAAACAGTTAATTTTTTTTAATTTGTAGTTATGTTAAATATAATCGTTGAATAAACAAATGCAAAAATATTCAAATATGACTACATATTAGTTTGCGTACATAACTATACTAAATTAATTATATTATAAGCAAAACCAATCAAACCGATGTAAGGTCAATTCATACTTTAAACTTTATATACACTTAATATATATACCTTCTTTAAAAAGCACATTAAATGTTCAGGTATTATTATTTTTAATCTAAATTTCAAACTGTGGTGTTATATACATATACACCTTTGCTTTTTCCAAAACAGTTTCCTGTTACATGTGCAACAATATTTTTATGTGAGTTAGTGTGTATGACATTCGGGAGAGGAGCAAAGATCCCGACCAATCCTGTGATCAAGCTGAGAGCATTTCAAGAGGTGCCTTTAATCTTTGTGTTTGTATTCAAATATCGGCTATATCGATTATTAAAACTACTCTGGCTTGTAACATCATAAATAAGCATTTTCTGATTATGGGTATTTTAGTAGATGAGTAAAACTTACAGTATTTGTTTTTCCGCAACAACTTTTCCTTTTTTTTTGATTCCCTTTCAGGTTAACACTATGATATACTGTCTATCATTTAATTGATTTAAGGTCTACAAACAGCCAACCAATTATGTTTTAGTGGAATCAGGCCTTCAGTTGAAAAATGTACTGTAAGGTAATTTGTTTTTCGCGGACGCCCTTAAATGGGTAAACCTGCAACATCATAGAAGAATAAGTAAGGAGGATTAAGTCAAAGAGCTCGACTAGAAGATACCCCAAAACCCGAGAGTTGTTCAGTCATAGTTTTAATGTAGAAACTTCGAAACTTATTAAGAATTTAAGGCATGTTTAGCTAATATATTCAATATATTCTCAAGACGCTGCTTCTTAAAGTTTTCGAAATCGTTGAGTTCATACAAAGAGACATGGCTATATCTATTGGGTCGCCTAAAAAGTTGAATATGATGGTATTATTCCCTCTTTTAACAACTCTAAGGTACGGGGTATACTGTTACATAATAAAAATGTAATTTGGTATTCGCTTTTCTGTAAATCAATTAAATTGTGGTACAACAATAAAGAAGAGCGTTGTATGATAGACATAGTATTTATGGTTATCATAAAACTAATTTGCTAACAGTTAAGTGGAAGCTGTGATTTTCAATAATGAAGAAACTTAACATATTATTTTTTTAAAAGACACATATTGTTCATATATATAATAATAATAATAATAATAATAATTTTATGTGGCAAGTCATTGAACCAATGTGTTGTTGTTTCAAATCATGCATTTACTTGTTGTTGTTGTTTGAAATGAACACCAAGAACTGATGACTTTAATCAACCGACAAAAGTGTCTATTTTGTGTATTATGTGTAGGTTGTGTGTTGTTTTGTGTATTTAAATTTATTATTTGTGTCTCCCAGCGCTGATTCAGCGCACAGCATTGCTGACCTTCTTTGGACTGACGATTTGGTCTGACTTGGTCTTAGCTGAAAATAAATACAATTTACACATTTTATTGTATTGTGAATTTAGCTGGCCAAACTATAAGAATAAAATTAGCACAACATTAGCTAAAAGCCATTTTAGTTCTTCTGCTCATTTTACTCATACTTGTCACACACAAATTACATTGAGAAACGAAAGCTCAATTCTAGTTTAACTTCCAACCAAGCAGCAACAAGTTTTTAGCCACATTTGTTGTTTTGCTTTGTTGTTAGTGTTTTAGTGCTAGTGTGGTTGTTGTTGCTTTTGGCTCTGGCAAAACCCCAAAAAATTTACATCCGCTTACCTGAAGCGTCGCTGGGCTAAAACGAGTGGAACTTCACGTAGCTCAATCATTTAATCGAATTTGAATTCGGACCAATTATATAAGTGCTGGATATTTCGAAATTTTGGTTTTAATTAACACATTCAAGAGCTGATTTTTTTTTGGACTTTATACAGTAAATTCGTTGTTAGATAAAATAGTTGAATATTTTGAATTGCGATAATTTTATGTTTAATAAGTGAAACTGAGAAAATAAAGGAATTTGCAGTGATAAACAAATTGTTGTTAAAATTGCATTTTTTTTAGTAAACTTTAAATACTCTAAAAATAGTTTGTCATTTGTGTCTTGCATCTTAATGTCGATAAAAATAGTATACATTATTAAAATTACTAGATTTAAAACAAAAAAAAAAATCGGACCTATCTTACCTCGTAGAACCCACATAGTATATATGTATGTGTTTTTTAGGTACGCTTTTGGTGGTTTCATAAGTATTACACATATTTGCATAACTGATCTAATCCCATTTCATACAGGTTTAATGGATTTAATGGGTTTTAAGCAGAAGATGTTGGCTGTTGGATAATTAGTTATCTTGTATTGGGTGTTTCTATGCACTATTTTAAAGTATTTGTTCAGACTGCTGACGCCCCATTAGATCATGGGCTGGTTAATTTGTGGTGGGGTCAGCATAACGTGTTGCGCTGGCGCATTTAAATTGCTTGCAGGGGTCACTTATAATGTGCAGTATGTTATACCAGCTGCAACAACTGCTTGACTGGTGACTGCCTGTAATTATGATGCAGCCGAATATCATTTTAATTGTCTGCTGTCTGAGTTGGTTTTAAGAAGGCAAGGCAGGGGGGCGGTGTGTAGTCAGATGACCATTTGCCATTTTGTACGTGCAATTAACACCGTTGTAGTTGAAGGCACTACGTTTAATGTGCAAGACCTGTCCAGGTTTTAAAAGACGACTTCAACAACGCTACTGATGATGCTCAACTCCAGCTGACGCATTGACATGCAGCTGTCCGATCTTTGTCCAGTGTCTGTCAGACTATTAGGCTGTCATATCTGTGTGTGTGTGTGTGTGTGTGTAGTTTGGTAGTAGTAAGTATGAATTGCTTTCGGGTATACCAAAAAAGATATGCAAGCTGTGCCGCCTCTTTTCCTCTACCCAAAACTCTTTCATAATGCTCCATTAAATTTAATGCTTTCATAGATCAAGATGAACAAATAAATTTGAGACTATGTGACGAGTGGAGTTGGTTGGTATTTCATTGTTGCTGTTGTCGTTTTACAGTTTGAGCAGTATTTCTATTGTTGTTAGAAGGCCTGCGATCGCTGCCCAACCAGCCGTTAAAATGAACTTGAGCTCCAAGCAAGCCGAAGACATCAGTTTTTGGGCTACTGTGTTTGTTGGTTGGCTTGCTTGGTTGGGCCATGGTTTATAAGTTGGCCCAGTTTCATGCGATGCGCCTTGGCTAAAAGAGGTTTAAGCCATTCTGAACGGAAGCGCTTTGTTTAACGCGCCTTAGACATTGCAATTTTTTCTTCGCCCAGTTTTCGGTTACCCATCCGCACAGTGGCACACAGGCTACTTGCACCATATTTTGTTCAGTTTTGTAATTATATCTTAGCTATTTGGGATAGCTTACATATAGAATTTCTTCGACTTTTAACGTTTTTAACCCACTGTATACATACGATTGTGGCGAGCCCATCTTAAGTCTTTGAGTCTTTGGGTCTTAGCTTGCATTTGGCTGTTTTGTTTATCGAAAACGGTCGTCGTTGTTTCGTTAAGTAACTGTTACATAATACTTGAAATAGTATGGATTTATGGTAGAACCTTTTTTGTGTGATGTTTCTTTATGTACGCCATGATATCACCCATCCATTAAGATGATAGACCTTTCTAACTCGCTTCTACTTCGACAGACGAAGGCCAGTTGCAACTCTTTTATTAATTATAATGCTACGATGGTGAGTAAATAAAAAGAAATTATTAGAGCTGTTATTGGTTGTTAACAGTATTAAACACGAAATGTAAAATACAATTTTAATACCCAACGTAATTAAAGCATTTGTTGTTTGTTGTTGCTTACGTATAGTTTTAGCAAAAAGTCAAATAAGGTCTCCTGTAAAGTAATCATCTTTCCAAGCACTGGTAAAAAAGTGATGTGTAGCAATACTCCTACAAAATCTAATAATCCTACTGATGTAACCGTAAGTAGCTGAGCTGTGATTAAACTAAAAAAAAGTCTATTGTGAAACTTGGATTGGAGTATGGACAAGCTTAAAAATAAGTACAAAAGAGACCATTACGCCTTTTTTGCAAACTTTTTGAAATCTTATGAAATCGATGGCATTCTTTGAAGCTTAGTAAGCAATTATAAGCTTTTGTTAAAAGAAACTGTCGAATAACTATAGCGCTATAAGGTTTGATTTAAGATAACGGATGCGAACGGATGCGGTTAGCATGTGCCCTTAGTCATACTGAGTATAGAAGTATTAAAACAGCAATTTATAATAAAAGTTGTGGTTGGCATTCGAGGGTGACGGAAATTGGCTTCAAACTAAAACAACCAAACACTTTGATTAAGTGAAGTTCAAAGTTGGTCTTTTCCCGAGCTACATTATTTAAAGTGTGAATATATGCTGGTACTTCAGTTCATCAGACAACAGAGGCAAGCAGGTGAGATCAATGAGTTCTATAGCTTAATTTTGTTTCAAAAACGATGTTTCTTATTTTCGAAACTGAATTTGCTACCAGAATAGCCAGTAAAGAACTTCTGTCACTACATTGTGTAGCAGCTTCAGTTTTAGGAGTAGACTTGAATGATTTTTATTTTTTATTTGATATTAGAGTATTCCGCAGTCGGTTGCGTTGAACGCAGAGGTTTTCAATTGTTTTGCTTAACGATTATTTTTTTTTTGGCAACATACATCGTGTTTTATTTAACTTTTGTTTGTTTGTTTGTTTATCTGCCGTTGTTGCTTATAAATGTTGATGTTGTTTGTGTTTGTGTTTGTGTTGCTGTTGTTGTTGTTGTTGTTGTTGTTGTGCATGTTGGCGAGAGCAAGAGGCGTCAAGGTCAAACGTGACACGTACAGCAGCTTGAGCGCCACTTAGCTAGCTGTGGCTGTGGCTACGCATCAAGATGAGTCCCACAACAGTCAGCACCACGGGCAACATCAGCAGACACATCACATCATTGGGCCACGACACCCAAAGCAACTTGAAAACAAAAACGTTGCCACACGTTTTTGTTTTTTGTTTTTGACCAACACTTGACCGGCTCGATTTGCATTGGACACATAGCACACAACGGACAGAATGGAGCGATGCCTATCGAAGAATTGACCCTCATACAACTGAGATGTATTGAGAGCAATCGTTACAATATTTTATTGCATTCCAAGCATACACCTCGAAAAAGTACTTCGGCTCCAAGCATGACAAATTAATTGGTTATCTGGCGACGTTGGAAAATAATTAAAAAATTTTATATTTTAGGTATTGTGAAAGTATCAAATGATTTGGATTCGAAGAGCTGCATACATTTAGATTATTTAACCCTAAGTGCATTAGCTAAAACGAAAAGCTTGTTTTCTTAATTAGCTTATGTTATTTTCACATTCACTCTCTGATATATTAAGGATATAAAGATAACAACACAACATGCACATGCGCAAGTCTGATTTCAACACTTATTGTATAGACTGAATTTTATTCCTCAATTTTAGCTGTCAGTACGATCACAATACATTTTTAATAGTTGGTTTGAAATGTATGCATCTGAACAAAAGGCTAGCTCTTCGTGGCCCTCTGGAAGTATAATTAAATGTATACTGAGAGAGAGAGAGACGTACCTATCTTAAGGAATATTTAATAATTTAACTGTGCAACTTATAGGTTTTCCCATTGTTAATGCCCTTGTCTTTACTTTATATGATATGTTCAGCTAAAAATTATGATAAAACTTCATTTAGCAACATCTTCCACAGGCAAAAACGTGCGATTGCAACGGCTTCTATTATGGATTCGCCTTATATTGCATTTGACAGTCATTTGACTTACGCAAAGTTCAAAGTTCGACACAGTAGCCGGTCATGGGACAGCGTTGGAACGTTAGGTACCCAATGTGTGTTGCCAAACTGCTCAAAAGTTCTTTAAGATGATAATTTTATATGATTTATAGACATTAAACAACACACAAAATTATTGAAAATCTTGGGGCGCAGCTGGCGCTAAAGCTGGCGCCAAATGTTTCTTATTTTTTAATGTTTTATTTTTTTAACACTTAACTTTTATCTTAATTTGTATTTCTTGTTTATGTTTTTTTTTTTTTTGGGTTCAAGCAGAAACGAGTTTTGTTTGCTACTTGGCTTTTATACGAAGTGTGCGTGCTTAACAAACCAGTTCAGTGTTCAATGATCATAATGCTTGATTGATGTGAAACTGATCTAATAGTTTTGAAGTCAAATCAATGCAAATGTATCACAACAACAACAACAACAACAACAACGACGACGACGACGACGACGAAAACATCTCAAGAATTCACGAATTTAATACGAAAACTATTTTGAAGACGTTTCGCGACCTCTCTTTTTTTTGAGCTTCTATTTATTATTGTCTACTCGATTCTTATTTGTTTGATTTTTAAACGTTCTTTTATGCATACGCATTTGTAGCTGCGTTTTACAATCGTGTAAAGTGATCAACTTCATGTTGCCAACCACCAGCAAGCAATGGGGCGTATAAGTAATGTTCGTACCAAGACGCGTATGCTCATTATTAACGCATTATAAGCAAAAAGCGGCAGCAACAACATGGCCCGAAAGCCACACACATTGCCGCTCAGCATGAAGCCTTGCCCACATGTCACTGTTCAATGGCATTTTAGCTTTGCCGTTGGAATGAGTTCTGCCCACACCCATTAGCATCAGCTTGTGGCATAAACTGTGGTTTGTTTAGAATCTAATTTTATTGTACAACTGCAAAGTAAAGCAATCAGAAAAAGTTCAATTTTACAGCCTCTTCACTTAAAACAGTCCATTTACTATATATGGTTAAAAATGAATAATTATATCGGTGCTTGTATGCAAATTGCATTTTTATTTATATTCATTTGACTTCTGTCATATTGAGTAAGTGTGGAAAAAACTGTTTTCGCTTTCTAAAATCAAAACCGAATAGTTTGTTGGTTATTTACAAGGTACAAAAATTCATTATGCGACAGCTTGCGGTCACCATAAGGAGCAGTCAATAAGCTATTAGCTATTGGCATTCAATGACTTTGGCAATTATATTGAGATCTGAAGACCTTCGTTGTTTAAAAGGTTTTAGACCTAAATAAATGGTGATAAGCTTTTTGAGTGTTTCTAGAATGATGAATAAATGTTATTTTTATGTTTTCACCTCAAGCTGTGACACAACTCTGCTTACAAGTAAAAAAGTTAATGTTTATAAAGCTCACCTTATTTTACACGTAAAAGTGATTAACATTAAGCCAAATTAGCCAAATTAAATTAATAAGCACAATACCCCCTTAAGCCAGCCTACACTTTATGTCCCCAACCGTGGCATTTTGATGAAGTTTAATGGTTTTTCCTGTCTGTCCTTAGTCACAAAAATTAGCAAAAATCTTCGTTGCCTTCATTGTCTTAAGTATCGATAATAAGTTTATTTACTCCAGATAGAAATCTATATTAGTACAGCTTAAGTTATGAAGAAAATTAAAGTAATATTAAAAAGCAATCCTAGACCGTAGACCTTTCTATTTTTGCTACCTGTTTTAAGATAACACTGATGTTAGACACTTTCACAATTGTTTGCATATACCAATGCTTACTTTAAATACTATGCTACTGATAAAAAGAGGTTAGTTTTTTAGAAATCTCTGGAATATTTATATAAAAGATGAGAGGCACAAAATGAATTCTTTGGATAAATATGCTGACGGAGACAATACAGCGACTTTAAAATTTGAGGAATCGTATACATACATATAATCTAGGGGACAGTTAGTTAGTTCTGCACTGCAAAAATGGCAATAATAGCTTACTATGACGCGAAAACAATAGTTATCGCGTGAGAAAACCGTTGGATACTAACGCTGAACACTGAAGGAATGGAAATAAAAGCCCAAAAAAGATACATCAACAGCAATAAAAACATACATATAGGTGACAAAGTAATAAACAAAACAAAAAAAAGAGGAAGAGGAAAAATATAGCCTAAACTCTTAGATACAAACGAGTGACAATGCTATTCATTTAATTATTATCCTCTTCGCTTTATGTTTTTATATAATATTATTTATTAAATTTATATATACGACAAATGTACAAAAAAACAAAACAAAAGCTGCTTAATATGCAAGAAATTAAATAAATATTGATCAAGTTTTTTATGCAAAATTAATCATGTTCCCCCAAAAATTTGCAGCTTTCAAGTTGAATAAACTGAAATCACTTCACAGGTCATTTCGTTCCGTAAAAACGCATAAAATTTAAATGATAAAGTTATAAACATAAATATGAATATAAGATATATGGATTAGGAGATTTTATTATCACACTTTATTTTTATTTAAAAAATATTTCTTTTCTAAATATCACACACTTTTTAATCAATAACCAAAAAAAAAAAAATTAATTTGAATAGTCAAGATCAAAATAATTGCTGCTTGAATATGAACCACTAACAAGAGTAATAGAGCGTCGTGTATTAAAAAAAACCTATATTTTTTTGCCTAAATTCCGAACTAAGAAATAAAGTGTTCAACAGCTTAATAGACTTTTTAATTTATACCATGAACACAAAATTTGCAAAAAGTGTTTGACAATTTGACGTCAATCTTTGAAATATTTGTAACTTTTCAAAATTCTTTTAATTTCCAATTGAAATAGAAGCAAGTAAAGACCAATTGTTATGGTATCTTCCAGTCAAGTTCTTTCGCTTAGAGCCTTCTTACTTGCATCAGTTCAATAAAGAACATTTTGTTAGATCAGTCTGTCTTTCTTTTGTTTCAAAGCAAATTGCATTGATCATTGCTTGGTTTCTCGACCCGGCAATATCTTCATTGTTCCAGATACATTTCACTGTCTATTGTGCAGCAATATCTAAACTGACACAAAAAATTGCATTTCAAAGTATGTGGCTTTCTTGTATTTTTACTTAAAGTCTACAGACAAAGCGTGCATTGTACGAAAATTTATTGCAGTCACTTTAAATTGAAATCTCAATGAATTTTGCACAATTTATGCAATGCTGCAATTGTCATGACAGTTTCATGAATAGCTCGTCCATCTTATTGCCACAAGGGTAATTAATTTACGAGTGCCAAGTCTAAAGAAGGCTTAACAAAGAATATACACAGAACCATTTTAATATATATTTTAAGCACGTTGAAAAATAAGAGTGCAGTCAATACAGTATACAGTTGTGTGATATGATGTCATAGCTAAATTGGTTGTATTGGTTTTGTACACAATCCGCTTTATTGGCTATCCGTCAACATAAACGAGCGTTCCTTAAACTAGACGCTAGATGGCTAGATAAGCTAGAGTATCTAGAGACTTGATAGGCCTAACAAAATTAAGATGCCCATCAAACGAATATATATTAAATTTTTGTTAGCAAGATATATCAAAATAGATTGAAAATGACTCAGCTCCGAATCATGCTGCCGTGTTTTCCTTAATTATATGTGTTTTTAGTGTTGAATATATTATCTTTATACTCTGAAGCCACGGAATAAGAAGGGTGTATAAAAGTGTTTGCGAATGTGAATAACAGACAGATAGATGCAGAAGGATTTGATCCCATTAAATGTCAAGTATGCTTCAAAGTATCGATATAGTTTAAGCAAAACCTTGGGCATAATAATAAACTGATAAACTTTTCCTCAATGTCACTTAAAAACATCCAAAGTGTTAAAGGTTAAAGTTAGATAACAGAACGCTACTGAACTCAATACTTTATGCACACATTCGTTCCCACACACAAACATACATATTTTGACTGTATGCGTTGTTTCAAGCGTAGAGAGTATCACCTAGTCATAGTCAGAGCATTCTTAACTAGAGCGTCTTCAATTTGTTGACGGACGCCAAGTCATAATTGGTATGCGAGTTAGCCATTCTCAAGTCGTTTACGATCTTGCTCTGTACTGTGTTGAGAATTCATTGCGAGCTCAACTACTTAACGCGTCTTCTATACTTCCGCATTGGCAATCATATCATTCTCCAAAAATTTGCGACATCTGCTCTTGAATGGGTTGAAGGAAATACTAGCTGCTGGCTGTCCGCTGCTCGCTGTTATTTTGCACACACATCTTTGTTTTTCCCACATTAAGATAAGAAGAGGTATTGTATGAAGAAGCCAGAATTTATACATCAAACTTTTTATGTAGGTGATATATATATATAAAAGCCTCGTTCTTTGTCACCTTTTCTGTAGTCCAAGTCGTTCTTGCAGAATGCGTTACTGCCTTAGAGCTATAGTGTTAAGTAGAAGTTCTTTTGATTATTGTGCCTCAACACAGTAGAGGGTACAGCCTAATTAGATTTAAAGCATCGTGACCAGCGCAGTGTCGTTTCAACTCACTTTGAAGAGCATCAACATCAACAGCGCTTCCGCTTTGTTCCGCGTTATTTACCCAATCCCCATAAACTTTACCCACCTCATAATTATGTGAAACGCGGTGCTGCAGACATATAAGGTTGGTAGATCACCACTTCCAAAAGCATATAACTGATGTCACTATGTGAGAGTCGTGGCCGTGGTCTGTTTCGAGGCACAGTTCCATGTTATTAAAATGATGTAGAATTGTAGTGTTTAAGTTTAAATCGATCAGATTTGCTTCGAGTCCCATCTATAAACCTTTCTAAATCAGAGGTCTGGAAACTTCGTTCTAAAGACATTTGTTGAAGGCAACAGCAAAGACATCCGAAACTTTCCTCTTGTCGCACTTATCTCATCTCCTAGACTATGACATGGTCAGTTTTTCGAGTAAGTGAATGATTAACCAACTAGTAAATAGGCTTGTAAACAAGTCGCCTAGAGAAACGCTTTTGGTCCCAAAACGTTGTGCAGATTTTTAAGCGTTAGCTCTTTTGGTCAGATAAAATAGTGAAGCTAGTTAAAGGGCAAATTAGGACGGAGCAAGGTAACTATTTACAAAAATATTGAGAGTCGTTCATCGTGTTTGGTATTATTCCGATCAGCTTAGAAACGTGCCATAATGAAAGGTCAGGTTGTATAGAATTGGAGTGCCATAAGCAATTGAATACAATTAAGTATATGTGCATGATCTGTTTTTTGAATAATGTAGTATTCAACAAATATATATTTGGGATTCTTTTTTATGTTAAGAAGAAAGATTTACATAATAATATTGGTATCTATTCTCTTTGCACAAGCAACGAGTGTGATACGCCCCAATCGCATGGCATTTGGCAACCAAGGTTTTTGACTTGGCAGATTGAATAATGATTGCCATTTACACCGAATGGACATGACTGACCTATGTTAATGCGCGTATTAACGGTTATTTGTTATTTGTCAGAGTAATCATAAAAATGCAAGAAGTGACAGCAGAATTTGCAGTCTAACTTTGTTCGCTATGTTGCTTGTCAATTTTTCAAAAGCTATCATTAGTTGTTTTGTTTTTTAAATACAATTTTTTTCCTTTTTTTTTTTTTATTGCTGTTGCCTGAACACTTGTACAACCCGCTGCCATGTTGCATGCTGCAGCCTTGTGTATTGATGTTGATGCCTCTATTTTTTTTGTATTTGATTCTTATCGATTGACACTTGGCTTTATAGCTTCTCAAGCCGTTGACAAGACAATGTGCAAAGTGGACAAAGAGTTTATTTGCCAAAATACAATTGCTTACACATTTCCTTTTAGATAGATAGCTAGATAGGTGCAGAGTGGTCACACCTTTATTTAACACTTTTCCATGGTAAAATGCATTCACCAGAAACGCGATCTTTACAGCGGGAGCTGCGTCGTAATAAACTTGACACTGCGGTTCTTGACATAATCCTAAAAAACCTGCTGTTAGGTAAGAAAAATCGGTTCTCGCTTGTTTCCGATCAACAATTATATTTTTCAAGTTTGCACTGTTAAAAGTAGAGTAATTAAAATGCAATCGCCTTAAATAGACTCACAATTGTCCTACAATGTTAGTGAGTTTCTCTGATTAATAAGCCGTCCAGATTTTTTCGGCACCTTAAGAGATTGTGATTGGAGTAATACAACCAAACATTCGGCTTGCTAAATAGAATGTACCGTACTGGAAAAGCTATCATTTAATCCCATTAAATGGATAAATAAATTGGCATTTTATGTGCATGCCCAATAAGATGCAAATTTGAGAGCTTCTGTATAAAATTGAGCATTGTTATTTTGAGCTGCTGATTGATATGCAACCATTATGATTTTGTCACATGACATTTGACAATTAATTATGATTCTTATGATAGATGGTATGTGGATACTTAAGCAAGTATTTGATCACATTCTAGCCATATACTAAGTTTAAATACGAGCCAAATCAATCAATCGATCTTTGTTCAACAAATCAAATGGGTGTTTGCGTTTTATGATGCTATTGTATGGAGAATTAATTAGTTATTGCATTTGCTTCTACAGCTGGAACCGACTATAGAAGGCTCTGGTAGACTCTAAACTCCTAACATCCAAGATTTGTATGTATTAGGCCTTGGCCAGGCGCCAACCTTATATATACATTAAGTGGTTCTTAAAAGCCTTTTTGTTTGGTTTTATTGTATTTAACCAATTTTGTATATCAATTAAAATATCGAAGCTCTACTGTGTCATAAATATCAAAAATATCCTATAGTCAAAGAAAAAAAATAAATATTAGTGCATAAATTAAATAATATAATCGAAACAAAACAATATGTATCAAACAAAGAACCTGTTTTTCATAGACACTTTGCTTCGCTGTACTTAGTCAACTGGCAAACATATATTTACCAACTTAAAGGCTTATAAACTTAATTACCCGTAAGAAAAAAGAAGTTAATTCGTCCCATTAATTAGACTTTCGGAGCGATAAACACTGGCGATCAGAACAGACATGCTGATTGTGTATCTATAAAAAAAAACTAGTCCCGCCGCATTCCACAAATAGAAGACAGAACTCGAAAGTAACTATTTAAACTGAGCATAGTTGCGAAAGATGCACTCCTCGGATTTCACAGCCAGACATTCTTCAGGAACAGTGTTGGCCTTGCTCAGGTCTTGTGCCTCATCAAAGTAGGTAATAATTATAGTATGAAGGAATCAAACCAAATGTAATAGTGTAAGAAAATGAAAAATCAGGGAGCGCTTCAAGGCCGTTTCTTGACATTCATTCTTGTCTGGCCAAAGGCTGTTGAACAAACAAGAAGGGAGACTCTAGTCGAGAATTCTCAAATACTCTGAACCCCACCCTTATACGTACGAACATTGCTTGTAAGCATGTACATAAAAGAATGCGTTCGCAGAAAATGTTTGCAATATTTTTGCTACTTTTAGCTTGGTTAAACTTTCCTACTTGATGGTGTCTAAAACAGCATTGACCCTCTCAACCCAAGAAAGATCAATGCACATCGGTCAATTGGGCAAATGATCTTTCATAAGTGAACTTTAAAACGATACAATGTGGGTCTGTTGGGCGCGAAGAAAGACCAATATAACATTTGTTTTTTATGGTTTTTTGATTTGTTTTGTAACAACATAAAGTGAAAAGTCACATGGTTTCAGTAGACGGAAGGGGTGGTCAAAAGACCTAGAAATAGTGTTTGTTACTACACAGACGAATGGGGATAATTCCTTTTGCCTGCAACAACGATTTTACGATTTTCATTTTACACATTTTAATTAAATTGATATAGTACAATGGTTGTGTGTGGGGTATGTTATTACTGGCCGCGTTATTACTATGATTACACAATAATAATGTGACTGGCAAATGAAAAAGATTTAAATTCAACGCATCATCCAACGCAACTCCAACTCCAACTCCAACAGCCTAGTGCTTTGTGCAAGGTCAACTATATTTGGTCATTAAATCTACAAATTTGTTACGCCTAAAGTTAATGCGCTAAAATTATATCAAGAAACTGACCGAAAACTAGTTCCAACACTGTTTTTATTTCTTAAAATTTAAGTGCTAAGTAGTATATGTTAAGGTTCTAGCGCAGCAAATCAGAAATTTAGATGACTTGATTATGCGCTCAAATGATGGTAATTAAGTCTCTTTGACGATGCGACGACAGCGGCTAATTACGTCAGCTAAGCTGGCACGAGAACAATAACCTGCAAAACCTATGTCCCAATATTGAAAAAAAAAACACTTAGGGATCAGCTAATCATATGCAGATCCACTTTTTTAGGAGCACTTAAAGAGCCCGGTTTGTTTGGCGGTTGCAGTCAAAACAAATAATTTTTTTTTGTTTATTGTATTCCTCTATATATATCCTGGAAAAGTGTAAAAGCGATCAATATAGCTAGTATTTATCATCCCAAATATATTCCGTTTAACCAAGGAATAATTTCGTGGTAATATACTTTAAAACAAAGATATAGATAAAGAAATGTTCGTTCTACTTGTGTCATCCAAAGGTTATAAAAACTAAAATACCGCTAGACATTGTCACAGATTTAATGAATATTTTATTGTCAATACAACACCAAAAACATTTGTTTTGGCTGGGCTTTTTGGCTTTTGGCATACGGTAGCTCTTAAGAATTTGTTAGGCTTACATTGGAATTTGATCTGAGATTGTTTTTAAAAATAAGTTGACCACTTTTTATGAATTAACAAACATTTTGGCACCAGCTCGTCAGATTTGCTGATTTGGTATTTGTTTTTCTATCACGAAATATGTGAGCGTATTTTAATTAATTTCAACCTAAAAATGTAATTTGATTATCTAACATTTTTGGACATCAAATAGAAGGCCAAAAAAAAAAAAAAAAATACACAAATTCCACCAGAAAACAATACTCGCACAATGTCAAAGCCAAAGTTCCGTTTGTCATAAATATGCTAGCATATCATCAAATTGTATCCAAATGTTATTGGCTTCTTGGTTTTTTAGTTCTGGTTTTTCTTTGTTCAATTCACCCACATTTTTTTGCTTCAGCTTCTGGCTAAGCTTTTTAGTTATTATTGAACCAGTTTTGCAGGGGAACAGGATCTGCTTAAAGATATAAATATTTTCAGTTCTATTCTCTGACACCGAAGGTTAACAGTATATAAGAATTGTGATGAACGCAGTTTTTTGTTATTCAAAGCTGGTAATATAAACTATGGCAATTGTTTGGTATGTATTTGGGCGCGACAGATAATGAGTCAAGATATGGGTAATTAATATCGATATGAACAACTTCTAGCTATTTAACATTTTACTTATTTTTAATTCTTTTAGCTGTTTATAATTTCCAATAGTAAACGAAAAGTAAGTAAGGTCAAATTCTTAATCTTATTTATTCTGATATAATACCATAAATTAATAATATATGCATGACTAAACGATGGATTCTAATTTGCATCAATTGACTCATGCGTTTTTTTCGCTTAAGTCATAAAAGAATCGTAGAAAAAACAAAACATATGCTTCAATGTCATTGTTTTGTAGTTCAATAAACTAAGCGTAGGTGAGGTTTTGGCTATATTCAGCAAACAGCGTACGTTTTTTTTAGTTTCTTTCATAAAAATGAACTATTTATTAATCACCTTTTTCGATTTAAGTTGAAGCTCACTTAATTAGTTAGTTTTCCTATTAGATCAAACTGAAAGAGAGTAAAGGAAAGTTTAATTTGGATTTGTGAAATTCCCTACAAAAATGTTTAAAAGCAATTTGGAAGCAACTACGTCCGATTTAATGATCTTCTCTTAAAACATAGATCTCATAGTATATGTTGTGCCAGTTCGTCTAATTTTACAGCCATAACTGATGCTATTAGCGTCAACAAGTAGAGTTAGACTTAGCCGAACTAAAGAAAAGGGATTAGAAGGGGATCACTAGAAATCGCTGAGAAATTTGAAAGTAAAATATATAAATAATTATTTAAATATGTGTGTGTTATTACGGGTATCAGAGTATGTTGCAGTCGGTGTTGTGCGTTGTTTAATAATCTTTATCGTTTATTAATGAGTTAATCAAAACTATTTCAATCGAAGTCACACTAAATATTACTTTTCGATTGATCTTAGATAACAATTAGTTAATGCCGACATGAGACAATGAAATTCACACTTAATAAACTCAGAATTAAGAAATAAGCGAATTAAGTTAGATATTTTAATAACTGGTGTGGACAGCTTTTATCAATTTATATTATACATAATCAATTGTTATGTGTTTAATAATAATATAAGCATGAATTTATTTTAACTTATTTTAAGCAAACTGGTTTATGTTTTGCCTATTCAAAAGTATAAGCTAATTTTTTTTATCAAATACATATTTTGTTTTATATTTGAATTTCTAGCATTAATTTAGTTAAATAACTGACTTAAACTGGTATTGAATACACCACTTTTTCTGTTTGTAAACTTGAATTAATTTTTGTAAATTCAGCTTTTTTAAACAACCCCCAAAATAACACTACTTTACATCATTTGTATTAAGCTTGGCAAAAAACCCAACAAATTGTAAACAAATATAATATTTTATTGGGTCCTTAATCTTAACAGAAAGAATTCGAATTTGAATACTTAAAATGGAATAAAAAAATTAGAAAAGTTTATGTTAACTAGTGTTTATTAGGAGATTTCAACTGGTTTATAAATAACAAAAGTTCTTTATATATAAATATGCGTGCCATTTAATATATTATTAATTTGTTATCTGTTATTAATTTATTTTAGCAAGTATTTTTGCCAACTCCGCTTTAATCACTTTCACGAATCTTTTATATTGTTGACCCATAACGGGCTAACGGCTCTAAATAATCTAATGTATGAATATTTATATACAACAATAAGCGAAGCATTTAGAGTTTGGTGAAAGGAAATGCCCAAATGCCCAGCACTCTAGGGTTTTCGAACTTTTTTTAAGTTTGTTTTGTATTTTTTTTTTTTTGGAATTCAAATTCACATATGGCCATTAAAGATTTCACCCAGCATGGTGCAATGTACCTATAAAGTGAACTTAAATTGTTCAATACATCATCAATTCATCATAACCCAATTTGCAGCAACTGAACTGAGCTGAACTCAAGTGAAATACTTTTGATATAATGTGCATTT
This sequence comes from Scaptomyza caliginosa, assembly GCA_035044725.1. Classification (NCBI taxonomy): domain Eukaryota; kingdom Metazoa; phylum Arthropoda; class Insecta; order Diptera; family Drosophilidae; genus Scaptomyza; species Scaptomyza caliginosa. Next base: position 61,387 of record JAWNNR010000321.1, read on the forward strand.
GATTTGCGAATCAGCCTCTGTTATTGACCCGTCATTAATTACACAATACTACCTATTAACAGCTTATATCATGTGGCCCAAAGTGTTAGAGCATTGAAACGACCGGGTGATTTTTTTTTCACCTCCCTCTTTTTTTTTATTTGTTTTTGTTGTGTTTTGTGGACTGCCCTAACAAAAACACGAAACTTTGCAGTTTCTTGCAATCACAAAACGAAATAAAAAAAATTGGAAAACTACTTGATAAGCTATAAATGTGACTTGCACTTTGATGGGATTGCTGAAATTTTAAAGTTGACATTATCAAAGTCACCTTAAAGTATTTTCATAACAATTGTATTAACAAAGTGATTTGTCGAATTGAGGTAACAAACAACCATTAACAAAAAAAAAAAAAACTGTGCGAAATCCTGACGACTGCCTTGACCCACTTAGCCAATACATGAAGAACTATCTTTAAACTTAAGTTGGCCTCATTAGTGTGCTATTAAGTGTCGATCATTTAAGGACAAAAGGCGAGTTTGGTAGTTAGGAAAGCATAAGGTGTTTTAACAAAACTTAATAAGTTTGTTAGTTTCCAAACTACAAACAAGATTGTGTTACGGTTTTATTTGTATTTCACCATCTAAAAGCGTGTTGGTTTGGTGTTTTGGCCTGGTTTTTTGGCTTGGTCTTGTTTTTGTGGCTCTATTTTGTTGGCTGTGTTGTGGTTAAGCTTGATGAGTATTTAATTTTGATAATTATTTCTTTTGTTTAGCAGTACATATTTGCATTTGGAACAGCTATCTCTTAGGTTTTTGGTGAATCAGATGTTCAGTTAAAGCTATGACGTAAAGACAGATTGGAATGACTGTTATGTTTTGCTTAGAACGTCTACCCGGATTTGTTTGCGGCTTTAATTGCCAGCCTGAGAATTTAATTGTTTCCCAGCCATAAATTTTTGCATATTAAGGAACATAAAAAAATCCCAAAAGTGGCAAACTGCGGGTATAAGAGAGTGCAAAAGTTTTAAAAAAAATTGTTTGACAAATGTCTGTTCCATCAAATGGAATTATTGTATATAATAATAACAATAATATGCTGAGCATTCCACACAAAAACACCAATATAATTAAGCTTCTTAATCAAGACATGAGTTTAAGTTTAAAAGCGGAAAGGCTTTTAAAGTCAACTGTGTCAAAAGCCTAAGAAGCCTACGAAGTTGCTCTCTTTTGATCTAATGTGCTGAGATGGACCGCCCGCCCTAGAAAAGCCAACACACGCAAACGGTTAAATCCAAAGCTCTTTTTAATTTTCTCTCTTTTACTCTCACACACACTGGCAACCATACCACATCGTGTTTTTTTTTTGCCTCTTCCAGAGAGCTGCTGCTCTGCCAACGAAAGTGAGCAAAAGCAGCCACAGCCGCAGTAGCAGAGGCACCGCAGCGTCGGATACGCGGTTTGGTTGTGGTCGTCGCTGCTAAGGCAGCAGCTCTTGCCTTTTGCTTCTGCATATATCCACTTGTTCGCATCTTCGCGACGTCGACGTCGACGCCGACGTGGACGCCAACTACTTATTCTGTTTGTTGTTTTGCTCACCACTGCTGGTGTGAAGCTGCGACGCTGACGTAGGCGCTAGCGTTTCAAAACGTTTGCTGGGCCGCATATAAAAACGACGAACTTGGTAAAAATGTTTACAATCATATTAAAGTATTGTAGTTGTTCGTTTCGTGCGTTAAAAAGTGCGAGTTTCGACCATACATATCAAACTTAGCTGGATGTAAGCGACGCTTTTTATATCTATTGCATTAAAAACTAAATCTAAAAACTGAACAAAACCAACAAGAGCTAAAGTGCCCAAAACTAAACTGGAAAATAATAGACTAAGACTAAGTGCAACATTAAGTGATCAAGTGACAAGTGTAAAGCATATTTCTTAACTTAAGGATAATTTGCTAGTTTATTTAAAAAGTGAATTTTTCCCTGTGATACACTTACAGAGCAAGCCCATTTAAAATTAACTGTAAATTGTGGCGTGATGTTTTTTATTTGGTTTTGTTAGTGGTTGATAATTAAATTCATTTACGTTTGAGTGATTGATTGATGGTTTGCTTGATTCAGCTGCTGCTGCTGCTGCTGCTGCTTCCAACCACCTCAAGCACATACTTGCAAAAGCTCAATCCAGGCAAGCACATTTCTGTTGGTCTGTCTGTCTCTTTGTCTCTTAGTCCCATTTTCTGTCTGTCTGTCTGTGTTGTACTCCGTGCATTGTGTTTAACTCACTTGGAATTTATTTGCTAGAGATGCGATCTGAACTTTGCGCTGCTATTGCAAAATTGCAAGATTACGGCCAACAACAAAGCCAAGCAAAGTTTTGCAGTTTTAATTTATGTGCAAATCACTCACAGAACACACCACAATCGCGGTTTTAAGCCAAGCAAACAGCAGACAAAAGATTCAAGACGGAAATTCTAAACCGTCCCAAACCCCAACGACAAGAACAAGAAACAAAAAAAAAAAACAAAAAACATTTGCATATGTCCAGCTGGAATTTGTGTCTGAGTGAAACAATTGGCTGCATTTTATAGAATTCAGCTAATCAGTTTTGATTGTCACGAGCTTTTGATACTCTCCAACGGTGTTCAGGTTCGGAACTTTGGAACTAGTTTGCAACCATGTTCATCAATTCCAGCCCGAAATGTGTGTCACAATAATCAGTTTACAAACAACAATGACCCGGGGCCAAGAAATTCCCAGAAGCCAGCGGCACATTATGAATTTGCACATCAATCAGATACACAAAAGCACATCATATATATATATATATAAAATTGATTCGAGTTCTAAGCGCATCATGAGAGAAAGTATTAGAAACTCGGCAAAAGTTATACACAAGATAATTTTAGATTAGCGAATCTCGCATGACATATTTTATGCAAATCAAAATATTCAATAAGAACCAACAAAATTAGTTGTGGTAAAACCAATAATTTTTTGTGTTTTTTATTTATACACATTTTAAATACATGCTTAGCTTTGGGGAATTTCGCTTTGGCTGTTGCTGTGCATGTCCAAGTGATCATGTCAAAAGACGGGAATTATTTATAGCATTGAGTCATTTGGCACGCATTTAAAGCCAAATTTGGCTTAGTTTGAATATTTTTAAACAACTGAATAGTCTGGTTGTAGATCTGTAGTCGTGTTTATCTTTAAATGCAAATTTCTTGACAGTTTTGCTTTTTATTTTCTATTGTTGCTTAAACAATTTACGAGCCAAAAATTCTTTTTGCCTTATCTTTGAGTCAGCTCAGCAGGCAGGATTTAGACACGAGTCAAAATATTAAAAAAAAAAAACTGGTCTGGCAACACAAAATGAGATAAAAGAAAAAGATCAATCCTGTCTTAGCTAACAACCAACAACATGTCAAATTCGATGCTAACTTGTCAGCTGCCATCAATTTTATTATTGCCGCACTAAACGCTGTGGGAAGGCTGGCCAGAAGCCACTACTTAGTAGACGAACAAGACGACGCCTCTCTCTCTCTCTCTCGCTCTTTGCGTAATCCATCCAAGCCACCAAACAGCTTAGTATCGCTTTAATGAATAGACAGACGGATCTAAACAGAGGAGATACATCAAGTTAGAGTCGCTGCTTTGTAATTTATCTGACTTAGAATCTTTGACAAATTGCACAGCAGCTAACTGCTGGGGGCCAAAAATAAAAAAATTCGTTTTCAATATATGTATGTACGTATGTATGTGTTCGTATTCGGAAGTCTGTTTGGGCAACAAAAAAAAAAAACAAGTCTGCCAGACACTTAGAAATTCCTTTGCGCAAACAACTTGTAATCAACTTGTGAGTCTGCCAAAAAAAAGGCTAACAAAACGCAGTAAACTGCAAAGCTAAAGTGAACTTCACACAGACTAGAAGAGACGGACGAACAGACATGCAGTCTGTGCTTTTTAGTATGGGTGGCAACGCTCACACAAGTAGGTATCTATATAATAGATGCATACACACACACAGAGATGCTAGCTCTTTGCTCTATGTGAAACTGACCATTGCTGCTGAAGTATAGTAAAACCAATAACAACGCTTGTCAGCAGCAAGTGCCATTTGCCGTGTTAACCATATTGTAGTAGTACTTGTTGTTGTTGCTGTTGATGTTGCTGTTGTCATGAGAAGCCGGCTCATTGCAATATCCATAGCTGGCAATCGGCGGGCACAGCGTGTAGGCTGAGAGTTGAGGCCTGCGCTCTTGGCAAAGCTTTGGGGTATCTCCGATGTATGTACATTTATGGTATTCTGTAAGTTGTTCCTCTTGCGAAATTATGTCATCATAATATTTTTGCATTTCATTAATGATGACGATGATGACGACAACTACAAGTTGCAGACACTTAGCCAGTTGTTGTTGTTGTTTCAGCCGGCCGGCTAGCATTTAGTTAGTAGAATATCCGCAAAAGAATTCTATATCAATTCTTGACACAACAAACAGCAAAAATGTGGAAATATATAGATGAATGAATTAACAAGCGTATACAAAGTAAATATAATTGATTCTAATTTGATTACTATTGTGGATTCATTTTCAGAAACACACACAACTAATTGGTATATATTGGTATATATAAACGTCAGGATGTCACGGTTTCAAAGCTCGCTTGCTGTGGTGCTGCCACTCCTGTTAGCCATGTACGGCAACGCTTATGCCAGCTATCAGGGCAACATGTTCCTCAATGGCCAATACCAGAACGATATTAAAGTGCAGCCCGAAACTCACTTTTCGGTGAATCCGGCTTCGAATGTGTTTCTGCATCATGCGGTGATAAGCAGGCAGGCGGCACCTTTCCAGGCTCCAACATATCTGCCGCCGCTGGAGCAGCTCAAGTGCAACAATGGACAGCAGCAGCAGTGTGTGCGTAAGGATCAGTGCCAAAATGGCTACTTCAGTCAACAGCTGCCCAAGATTCAGGTAAGTCATCTAGTCAGTAAACCAGAGATGAATGTTGTTGATGTTGTTGGTTGTTGGTCGGGCTAATAATTGCATAATGCTCATCGATTGTGAGTCGGTTAAACCCGAAGAGCTTGACAAGTGGCCGACAATCAGGTAGAAACGTGCCCAACAACAGCAACAACAACAAGTTTATATTAAAAGCCTGTCTATGTTGAATTTATTGCAATGAGCTTGATTAGCCAGATCTGATCGGCATTGTTTTTATTTCTTGATTTTCGTACATATTTTAATGGAATGCAATTGTAACCTTTCGTAGACGCATTTCGTAACAAACTGTCAAAAGATGTATGAAGGGAAATTTATGTAAATGCTGCTTAACAGAAAGAGAGATTAATTGATTTGTAAGCAAGCCGCAAAATAGCATTAGCCCTAACTTAATGCATAAAGATATCATTCGACAATGATAGGCATTATACAAATTATTTGACATAATCCATAGATGGGAATCAAACGTAAGACAGTTAATGTGTGTGTGTGTGTAAATTGTGGGTATTTAAAAAATGTTTTTTATCGCGCGCCTTCATTGCAAAACCAAGCAACGGAATTATGAATTTTAATTAAAAAATTTGCAAAGTTTTAAGCCAATATATATATATATATATGTGTGTGTGTGTATGTAAGTATATTTAGTTTTTGCTGCCTCGTTGTCGCCGTTTTCATCGTTTTGGTCGTTTTTGTCGTTTTCGTCGTCGACTGAGCCTCAAGTGCACATTTGACCTAATGACCAGCGACGACACGTTTGGTAACTTCAATTGACAACAACAATTTTATTGATGGCAAACTTTATTACATAAACAAATAAGAATTAGTTGCCATAAACTAATTGCTTAGCACCCAACCAAAAAACCCAATTGACTCTGTGTGTGTGTGTGTTTGTGTGTGTGTGTCTTGAAAGCTAAAACCATAAAATGTATGTTATATAGACTTTGCGAGACTTTGTAATATGTAAAGATTAAAATCAAGTTTGAATTCAGTATAGATCTGCATTTAAGCGCCAAACCAAACCCAGTAACTGAATCGTTAGCTAATTTAAAAATATTCAGAACGTTTTCTAAGCTTCTTTAAGGATTAACACAAAACATAGCACTTTTCTCTCCAAAAAGGATTAAGCACTCAGCTTTTAAACGCATTTATTATTCTAATCTTTTACTTTTAAGAGATTTTTAAACTGTAGTAAGCAGAGGTTTTTACCAATACCTGTCTAGCTTTTAGCTCTTGTTTTTTGTGTTATCGTAAACAAATAACATTAATAACATTGTTTAAAATTCTCTAGTTTTTTGTTTATCCTACAAAAATAATAAATAAAAATAATTAATTGAATATGTTAAACTTTAAAATTATTGAATTAAGCCAAGAATGACTGCAAGAATTATATCATACATAAATCATAAGAATAGAAATTCAATGGTCTGCAAAAACACTGCAACCCGTGTAGCCATTTTAGTTGTCCTATTTTTTAAAATTGTATATTGTGTACAAAGTTAAATGTGAATATACTAGGATCAAGCATAATATTCTTATATAATCTAAACGATATATAAGATATGTCCAAAATATGTGTTTTGAAATGCTGAAACTGAATCAGGTATTTAAGAAAGCCATTTATCGTATTCGTTTTTGAACATCCTTAATTAATCGAGCCCTAGAATCATAAAGTAAGCATAGTCATATTCCTAGATTGTGGGGCTATGTTATTAATCTTTGTTTTGGAACAAATTTATAAATTATTCTCCGCTGTCAGTTCTCTCAGACAGCGATGATCTAAAGTGTTTTGCTTGTTAATTTAATATATAACGTCTTTAACCAATTGGTATGAGCCCGCATTAACATTTTTAGATGGTGATTGTGTGTAGCTTATTTTAGCTTGTTTTAGCGTATTTTAGTGCATGCCAAAATGGGCAGCTCAATTCAGTTAAGCTGTTTAAATATGGTCAATTAAGTGGCTAAGAGCATTGAACCTGGAAATAGAGAGAGAGAGAGAATGTTAATAATAAGTGGACTATTAATAGCTGTTAGCTGTTGAGTGGTAAAATTAATTGACTAATGTGGATTAAAGGTAAGCTTTAATTAGTTGTTAAATAGTTTGAATTGATCATTCATTAAAAGAATCTTGAGCTCTTCAAATAAAATGTTATACAAAACGTAAAAGTAAATCTATAACAGGAATATGCTTAGTCAAATGTTAATCAAATTTCTGAAGAAGCTTGACTAAAACATTAAACGCGTGGGTTGTTTTTAAAAAGGTCTTATTGTCAGCGTAATGTCTAATGTCCGAATTAGGTTGACCGCTAACCACTTTGTGTAAACTTGCCTTTGACATAGTAAGCGAACTAGTTTTGGAATTTACCTCCATGTTTATATTTCCTTAACAAAAATAGCATTTGAGTTTGTTTGGCTTGAAGTTTGTGTTATATTGAATTTGTTTCCCCGATGGTCTTCTTTTTGATAGCAGCACACTTGTTGATATATGCCGAATTAGTATAAAGTCAATACTTATACAGAAATTGCCAATGCAAGCTTTATATTGTACACGTTATCGAGCGTGCACTGTGTAAGCACATTGCGTTTTGGATATTTGTAATTATTTGTTTAGTTTGTGTAGTTCTGTATTTTTGTGAGAACTTCTGAATAATTAAAAACAAATTATTTGCGCAATCAATATTGACAAACCCGACTAGATAATACCCAGAACTCTAGTCTCCACCTATTTAGTTCTCTTAGTATGAGCTTAAAGGTTTTCAAAATTACACTTTTCTGTTGACATAAACTTTCAGACTACAAAAAATCCGAATCTATAGTCGCCAAGTCCTTAAGTCTTTGACATTAAGGATTGTGTTCTGATAAAACAAGAACAATTTAATATCAAACAATCAGTGTGCCGCTGAGTCGGGTTTTCTCAACATGAGCCGTGTGAGATTAAAGATTCGTGTGTCTATTATATTAATTTTTTGTTTTGTTTTGATTTACGCCAAAAGCCCCGCACGTTCGGTTTGTTTAAAGTTGTGCGTCAAAAACTAATCATTTTAAAAACATCGAACTGAACTCGGCTTCTCATCCGGTTTGACGGGAATAGTTCATAACTACTTTCAGCGTTTATTCTCAGTAGCTTACACGCGCACACTTAGCATAATGATCTTATCCCGGAAACTGGTATATCAATATTAACTCTTCTTTGCATAATAAACGATAGCTTTGGAATTTCTTCTCTTTATTCGATAGACAACTTATCAAATATATTGCTTCTAGGGTTCTTAAAAGGTTATTCTAGTCATTATTTATGAAGAACAAGCAACTTTAACATTTTTGTAGATTTTAATATCAATCTTAAAAGCTTTGAAAAGTATTTTAAGTTATGATTGAGAGGAATGGTACAACTCTTTATCTTATAGATATATTCCTTTATTAGTAAAGTATAGGCATAAATTTCAACTATTGAGGACTTTTTTTTTATTTTGTTGTCATATTTCGATATTCGGAGGTCAAAATTAGAATTTGAAATTTTAGAATGTTCTGCGATCATCGTTTCACTAGTCAAGGTCATTAGGTTAATGCTTATGATTCTAAGGAGTGATACGCTTGAGCATAAATTTTTGTACAAAGAAGCACATACAAACTCAAAGAGTTCGATTAATTGATTCGCTTTTGAAGTATTAATACACTGAGTTTATATATCGTAACACAGTTGAACAGTGAACTGGTTTTGTCAGTTTAGGAAATAAGTTTGATAATGAATGAATTGCATAATAAAGATTAATGGCTTCATTTTGAGCATGTTGTTATTGACCGTGCTTATGCTGCATTTAAGCCATCGTATTGCCAGGTCAATTAAATTTGCATGGACGTCAAATCACGTTAAAGGCTACCGTGATGCTACAAAAAGTGGAATAAAAAATAAAATTTTAGAAAACACAGCCTTACAAGTTGAAGCACCTTAGGCATTATTTAAGTTTTGGCTCAAAACCACCTAATAATTAATAATTATTTGCATTATTAATTTGCAATTGTTCAAACGCCAGTCGCATAGACTGTGGCTTAAAGATTATAGAAATTAACCGCATTGAGTTGTTGCGAGGGTTTTTTTAAGAATCTAACTTAAATCGTAAAATTGTTGAATAAAGACGGCAAAGTTCAATGCAAATGCTGCTGCTGCTGCTGCTGCAAAAAAAAAAAAAATAAAATAAAATAGAGTTAGAAAAAGCTATTGTAGATGGCGGCATTTGTTTGGACATTATCTTAACACATTATTTATGCAACTGCAATGGCTGGCTTGCTGACCTTTTGGCTAAAGGCAAAAGAGTTGACAGCGTCAAGAATTGCTGTGGCAGCATTAACTATCGTTTGGGCCACTTGATTAATGCTGATGCCAACCAGTAGCAAATTTATGGTCAAGTTGTTGGTCAAGTACGCGCCGCTAATACTAAACACATTGACTGATTATGTAACAAGTCTGAACATTTCATTTCATTGACAGCAAAGCGTACATCATTAGTCATAGTCGGAATTGCAATTTGCATCTAGCACTCAGGTTATTCGAACTTTAAGTCTTTCAGATATTAAGATGCGTTCTTGCAGATTTCTTCTCGGAAGTAAAATCAATAAATAAACACTAGATATTGTCATATTTATAGAGTTTTTTACTTTCTTTTTTTTATAGAACTGCAATCCAGAAGCTTACGTTTGCTGCACGTATCGCCCAGAACCAACTACGACAACCACCCGGAGAACAACAACAACTACAACAACAACAACGCCATTCGCCACTTGTCCACGTGATTCGGATTGTGTAGCGCCGCAAGATTGCCGCAATGGTGAAATCAGCGCCATCAACTATGTAAAAAGACAAGGGGTAAGTGGCAATAAGAGATTTGTCAGGCAAAAAACCGTTTAGAAATACTGATCGTTAGCATCACAAAGAGTTGTTTGGGCTTATAAGAAGTTGGAAAAAGCATGGCATTTAAGCAAAACAAAACCAAACAATTGCAGAGAACCGTATTTTGGATGTGCCAATGATGAGATGCTCTAAAAACAAAGCGTCTCATACATAGATAGACATTGCCGTAGCAATCGTAGCAGCGTGTCTCAAGCAATCAAAATGGCAACTAGAACAACAACAACAACACACAATTCAAGATTTGCAGTTGAAAATGAAAAAAACCAAAAAACCCATAACAGATATAGATGCAGATGATTAGCACACAATTAAAGTACATTTTCATTCATTCATTCTATTGTTATTGTTTATTTAATGTTTCCCATGATATATTATAATTTTCGACATCTTTTTTTGCCAAATCAACCAACTGAAGAATTTTGATTTGGCATGACATGAAGGAGAACCTGTCGAGATTGATCAACATGATGTTGGCTGATTAACCATTTATACATATTTATGTGTCGCTCAGCTTTGAGACTTGAAAAAGTTTTCCAAACGCTTGTCTTCATATACATAGACTATGGTATAATGTCAGTCGATCTAGCTGTGGTGGTAATGCTGCTACAGTGAGTTCATTTGTCGAAACAGACAGTATGAAGCAAGTGTTTTGTGGCTAAGACTTCATAAGTATTAATAATAAGACGTCAACAATGCTTCAATGTAATGGATTAATCATATTTGGAAATAGATGAAACTACAAAAAACGTTCAGCTGCAAAACTCATTTAATTTAGCAAAAAAAATGTTTGTTGTTTTTGGCGGCAAACGATTAACACAGTGAAGAAATGTGTCTGATTTTCATGGTAGTATTACAATGACATTGACCAGGTTCAAGTACGCCGCTTTTGTCAGAGTGTTGGCAGTGTCAAAACGAAAGACTCAGGCAACGAACTTGATATCGTCAAGTTGCACTCAAGCAATGGAATGGAATGCAGTTGAACCAATATATTCAATAATATTCAACAATAAAATGTATTCAAGTCAACAAAAAAAGTGTTAAATTACCAGAATACTAACCAACCAGTGAAGGTGTGCGATAAGAAAAAGAGAGAAAGAGAGAGAGAGAGAGAGAGCGAGAGCGAGAGGATAAAGCGACCTTTCTTTCCGATTTATTCAGACTTGTAGTGCCTTTGTGCCTGACATTGCAATTGCATAATTTGTTTACATGCAATCAAACCATTAAAACGGGTCAGTTGCATATATACAACGTACAGCTCGGGTTGCCAAGAGTTTCCAATTGTTGCACAAAAACAAAAAAAAAAATCATCACAACAAGTGAATAATGTTGCGGACGCTGCTGCAAGCAATTGCAACCACGCACTTATAACTTTAAATCGTTTCAGCTAGTTGTTGCTTTTTGGTATTTCACCCCTCCCCTTTTAGTGACTTCTGATTTTGGTGGGCCACAGTCAGTCTCATAATTTGCCTCGACTTTACAACAGCCTCATCATCATCATCATCAGCAGCAGCAGCAGCAGCAGCAAGAGCAGCAGCTGGCGGTAAAGAGGGCGAGATGCAACGATTACGCACCAAATAGGTGCCTCAAACTCGTTAAGTTATGCAGGCATTGACGCCAATTGCGTGGCATGCTACAAAACGCACGCTAGGGACAACAGACCGACAAGCATCAACCAGTAACTGCAAAAACTCTGTCTTTGTCTGTGTGTGTGTAAAGACGAACCAGTTGCCAGTTGCCACAGTTGCCACAGTTGTAGTATCCCTAATTTACAAAAGTGCAAGGAGTGCAAAAATAACTTAAGTAGCTTAACAGTGAAAAATGCGCGGAATGCAACATTGCAAGGTCGTTCGTTCGGCTTGTCTGTTTGTGTGTGTGTTGAATGGTTGATTGGCTGGCTGGCTGGCAACCCTCTTCACCCAACCGCACCCTCGAGAGATACAATTTCGATTTGCCAGTTAAAGCCTTGAAAGAGGCCAAAACGCGACCTAGCCCTACAATCGTAACACTCGAGTCAGCGCTCTGTAGTTTTAGTTGTAGTATGGATATCTGATCAATTAATGTTTACATGCCACATGCGACGCATGCCTCTACAAATCTACAATTAAACATCAGCATTATTTGCCTTACTGATTGATTGAACGCTTCCTTAACAAAGATTATTTGAATATTATCTTCCTTAATGGATCCTCTCTGACCAACTGATCGACTTTGACACTGTCAAACATATCATTATATAGATGATTATGGCGCGTACTTTCATTGTGGTCATTTATCATTTAAGCTGCCGTGCAAGTTACATGTTTTACATTTTGTAACATGCTGCATTGCGTGAACTCAATATTCAGTCGATTTTTTGGTTTTGCCTTGTTTCAGTTCCATGTTATTTATGTAAAGCGGAAAGTTGTTGATGTTTTTGTCGTGTTTGCATATTTTTTTTTTCTTTTTTTTCGTTTTTTTGAGCCGGTTTAACACTTGCAGCTTTGACAAATTTTAGACTTTGAATTAACCTTGTTATCGATACTTTACATATTGTATTATACGAAAACTCTTAGAGCACTCAAGCTTCTTTACTTAAAAGTGCTTACTTTTGAGAGTATTTTCTCTTTTAACCACAACACAATTGAGCTTTTTTAGCTTGAAAACAAACGAAAAAGTAATCATTTGGATCACAACAAATGTGAAACAACAGCAATAATGATCAATCATAATGATCATAAGTCTGCATTAATGATGATGACAATTTGAAGGTCTAGACCAAAAATCAGAGACTGCAACACACAGTCGGTGACAGCAATTTACAACTTGTCTTTATTCCGTTTGCTGTTGATATTTCCCTAGCTGACAATTCACGCACATAAAAATATATGATTTTTGTTATACATATGTGCATGTATATGTAAAGATAAAACTTTTTTTGATGACATTTAATAGCGTGTACAGGTCCAAAGACTATTTAATTAATAGCTTTGAAAGACGCTATTAATTAGGCTGCCAGTTGGCCAGTGCTATAAGAAGACGATGCATAAGCAAAAGACTTAGGCCACAAACCAACAAAGCATAAACTACAAGACGTGAATATTAAATACTAAAGTATTTGCCAGTTAAAAGCTAATGTTGCATTCGAACTCAACCGGTTGCGGCACGCCCTATAAGAATTATAAATCAAGCTAATCTTTAGCGAAGTCCCAAACTCATTTTCAACATTGTTCTTTTAGATTTTTGCATACTTATTTCAGCCATATCATATTTAACATTTGAATCGAAACCCTTAGGAGCTAATAGGAGCAAGATTTTTAACATAACAATTGCATTTTTTTTCTGGTTTATATACGCATAATCGATGCATAGAAATAGTAATTGGAAGTCATAATTATTATTAATTTTTTTCGTGCTGTTTTGGCCTTAAACAAAGTTTGGCGGTTGTCCAAGTCGATTTGTTTAATGACACTGGAACAGCTGCTTCGTTTGCGTAGCCAGCCTCGCTTAGCAATGACATTAAGCAAAACTTTATACAATTTCTTACATATATGTACTCTTTGTGGTAATTGCAACATTATTAACAAATTGCAGTGGACAGCAAACGAGACAAGTAATGCAACAAAAAAACATGCTGCACGGCCAACAATATTTATTAAAAGCATTTTGACGTCATTCTTGTTGTTGGTGGTGGTAGTGGTGGAGATTACATATATTAGCTGTCGAGCTGTACAAGTAGCATCGGGATGATATTGCCGTTGTTGTCGTTGTTTATATTTTATTTATCTTGAAGCTACAAAATGATTGATCATACGCAAGAGGGCAAAAAACGCGACTTAATCGGCAATCAGATGGAAGCTAAGGGCTGCCTGCTGCTTATAATTGATCAACCACAAAAAGAAACTATGCCAGTTTTTGCTTTTGTACTTTAAATGGGTAGTAACAAACTTATATATAGGCAAGTAGACTATAAGTTGATCTTCCATACCACTAGACAGACATTCATAAGGGAAATAGTTCAAATCAATTTACTGGTTAAATTTCAAATACTTATGTTTGAAATGCTTATGCTCTGGTACAGGGTATCTTCGAGTCGATTTCATTCGATATATGTCGCCCTACTTGTGTTTTTTTTTCCCCCCAATGGCAGCCGCAGCAGAGCCATAACTATAATAACATGTATTACATAAAACTTAATGCTCAGTCAGGTAAATGAGAGATGTCTACATTACGACAATATTTGATTAACGCTTTATTAATGAAAATTATATGCCTGATGACCAACTAACGATAACGATAACGATAACGATAACAATAACAAATTATGGCATCCAAAAGGAAGGACAACTACAACCACAGCCATAACATTAAAATTTGGGCCAAGCGGCTTTTGTATAGACCTTATAGAGTAACTTAATCTTTGACATAAAGATTCAACTTAAGGGTAAATTTAACATTGAATACACTTGATTCTATCTAGGGCTAAGGGAATTATACAACGTTTTTTTTACTTAAAATTATGCACATTAATATACATTTTATTTTATTTTTTCTTAGACTCTCAGACCGAAAGTTTTCCATCGGTTTTGTAGGTCTTTACAACAACAAAAAGATATTGTTTAACTGTTTAACTGCTGCTGCCTATCTTATATAGAAATATATATTAATTTCGGAATTTATTTGCTACGGACCTCTTGAACTAGACCTTGCGGCTTAGAATTGAGACAGAATGAGTAAAAGATTTACTAAAATATAGAAAAAAGCAAAATAAAGGGATTAAAATATGAAATCAATTAATTCGTGAAAAAGAATACAATTTGTAATAAGTTCATTAAAGCATTTAGCTTTCCAAATGTCAATCAAATAGACAGCGCTTGTTTTGCTCTTGGTTGTCATGTTGAACACGGGATTTGTTTTGGTTTTACCCCTGAAAGAGTTTTAACACTTTTCCGTTTTTTTTTCTTTTGTTTTTTTTTTGCCTGTCTGCTATTGTTGTTATTAATTTATCGTCCACTGAATCTCGGCTGATGTCACTGTTCCACCTTTCGTACATTATATTCAATAATTATTCTCTTCTCACACACTTCACACAATTCACACACGCCCCCCGCGGTAGCAGCTATTCCCTCTGTTCGTCTACCTTTAAATTATGAGTTACAAATTGCGCGAGACAGTAATACAGAAGGTCGCCTACGTTGTTGTGACCGTGTGAAAAGTTGAGTGCTGTGTTGGTTTTTGCTGAGCTTTGAATCAGTGTGCAGAAGATTTATTTCATTTGTTTGTGGGCGGTTT
This sequence comes from Scaptomyza caliginosa, assembly GCA_035044725.1. NCBI lineage: Eukaryota > Metazoa > Arthropoda > Insecta > Diptera > Drosophilidae > Scaptomyza > Scaptomyza caliginosa. Next base: position 76,542 of record JAWNNR010000321.1, read on the forward strand.
TATTATAAGCATTGCGATTGCGCAAGCAATGCGGCATGAACAATTTTTATTACGTTTTTACAAATGCAGTTTGCATTAACTCTTTAAATGGACTTGACATGACTATATCAACTCCTTCCCCGTAAAAGCAAACAACGTATATAAACCATATCTATCCATCATATGTATCTATTTTAGCCAAATCGTTGCTATGCGCCAGAAGTTTGCTGTCGCATGCCATCGACAACGCTGACTGAAGACGGCTACATCTTTAATCTACCAGAGAAGAATTTCCCGCTGCCAACCAATCCTACGGTGCCCGCCGTGCGTGTCACTCAGCCCGCCTATCAACCACAGCCAACAACAGCGCCTGCTCCACGACCCACCAATGAGTATTTGCCACCGCAAACTACTCGTCGTCCAGTCTATCAGCCACAGCCATTGCCGACGCAAACAATTGCCACGCAACCACCAAGACCCACCACCCAACCCACGCAGCCGGCCTACCGTCCGCAGCCCACTCCGGCAGCACCGACGCAGTCTGTGTACCGCCCACAGCCGATACCACCATCCACACGTCTTCCAACTAATGAGTACCTGCCGCCTGTATCCTCAAACGAGATTCCACACCGCGAGCCCCGTCCCACTCAGCGACCACGCTATGAACCAGACCGTGTGCCACAGCCATCGAACGATAAGCCCATCTATCGCGGCGAGGATCAGCTTTCTCCTCAAATCTTTCCAACACCTCAGGCCGGCGAACTACCCAAGCATTTTGCCAAGTGTGCTTCAGCACTCGTCTGCACCCCAGAGAACTACTGTAATGCCATCGGTGTCCTCAGTGATACGCCCCTTCAGCTCAGCCCCATGGAGGCCGCCTTCCGTGTGCCACTCACCGATTGTCTACTGCCCGAGAGCGGTGCTCCCGGCAAGTGCTGCCGCGATCCCAATTACGTCGATCCCTGGCCCGTCAATCTAGCTGGCGTCTGTGCCACTCGCAACAAGCGGTAGGTCTAACAAAATCTTATGCTGTATTTAAATACGTTTATGTTTGCGTTTACTTTCATTTTGGCAGCACCAAGCCTACAGGTGTTAAGGATATTGATGCGAACTTTGCTGAGATCCCATGGCAAGCAATGGTACTGCGCGAGTCGAGCAAATCTCTGCTCTGTGGTGGTGCCATAATTGGCGATGAGTTCGTCCTCACCTCAGCTAGCTGTGTGGATGGGTAAGCTGAAGCTAAAAACGTCTTTGAACTTTGCTAACAGCAAATACATCTTTATAATTCAGAGTACCAATTAACGATGTCCGAATTAAGGCCGGAGAGTGGGAGCTGGGCAGCATTAATGAGCCATTGCCATTCCAGCTAGTCGGCGCAAAGACTATCGATATGCATCCATCATACAATCCCTCCACCCGCTCAAATGACATGGCCATCATCCGTTTGGACAAACGTTTTGAGTTCGCCACACACATTCAGCCCATCTGCATTAGTGATGAGGATCCCGGCGCAACAGAACGCTGTGTGACAACCGGCTGGGGCAAGCAGGCGCTATCAAGTAAATTCGCTATCGACTTCTCAGACCAATCCATTTTAACGTCTTTTTTACTTTTTAGTTCACGAGGAGGGAGCAATTATGCATGTGACCGATACCTCAACACAAGCGCGCAGTGATTGCGGTGCCGATGGCACAAGCGTTTGCAGCGCCACCAAATTCGATTCGTGTGAATTCGATGTGGGCAGTGCGCTTGCCTGCGGTAGTGGCTCTAGTGTCAAGCTCAAGGGCATTTACAGTTCGGAGTCAAACTGTGGCGAGAACCAATCGGTGCGCTTTTCTAAGCCCGACATCAAATGGATTAATCAAGCATTTGCTGATCGTAGCAAGCCTTTGCTTCTCAAGCGCTTTTAAAACACAACGACTCAGCGAATCCACACAAATGATAATGATAGATCATCAATTAATCAATTCATCTTAATGACAGCTGAACTGAACTGCTAAAAACAAAACAAAAACAAAAGAAAGAAAAAATCAACGTAATGCAAAAAAAAAATTTTTTGTTGAACTATTTTTAATGTAGCCCAACTTTGCACTGCTGTTAAAACTCTTCTATAAATCGATATATCTATTCTCAAGCAGCAGCAATCATCCATCCGTCCCACATTCAAACAAACTCTTTAATTTATTCATGAAACAAAACCCATTTTTGCTATTTTTCAATTCTCAAACTGACACTTGTATTTCAAATACCAGCAAGTCTTTTTTTAACTATTTCTTTATATATTAGTTTAAATAAGTGAAGCGAACATTTTGTCTATTGTTGTATTTTAATGCTATAGCGAAATGCATCAAGTTGTAAAATATAAATATATATATATCTTTATTTATAAGTCTAGGTTCTATGGACAAACATGATGATAAGTTACATAAATACATAAGTAAGATCAAAAATGTCCAAGCACGTAAATTTCATAATAAAACAAAATAATAAAAACTGCCTTTAAGTAAAATTGAGATTATGCAAATATATTTGTCTACTACGCGTACCTTGGTTAGCCGACATTTTCACATACATATTAGAGCACCAGATCCCAACATATTCCATTATTTAAATCTTTTCTGTATCGATCATATGTATATGTATATTAATGTGTTGTTGAACTATATATCTATGCATCTAAATATAGCTTCTTATTTAATTATTAAATAAAGAACAATTAATTTAAATGTTTATACTGTAATAGATTTTCAATATATTGTATTTATGGGGCTAGTGTTTTTTTAAAATAGATTTTAGGTTGTGTACTATTTTGCTTAAAACTCAACTGTTAACAACCCGACTCCGTTTTTTATTGCACTGGATCCCAATGGTAATCTTGATTATTCCCAAATCCGTTAAATAGATGAAAACATACACTTTCAGAGACAATTTGTATTTGTATAAATAACAATAAGACACATATAAAATAACTAAATAAATGCGTGCATTTTATTTTCTATTATATTTTGTTTACAAAAAACACAAGTAAACTTTATTGTCATCAGTTTCTAGCCTGATCATAATTAGATTTATACCAGAGCACAGAATCTTTGATGGCTTTTTCAAAGTCTGTAAACTCAAAATCTGGCAAAAGCATTCGGAGCTTTGCATTGGATGCGGTTTTTCTGTATTGCCCATCTGCTTTGCTGGTATCACATACCAATTTTCCCTGCAATGCATAATATATTATATAAATGTACGAATATATTCAAGAGCACTTATCTTCTTACCTTAAAGTTAAATGACTTGGCTATAGCCTTAGCTACGTCATAGATTGTCACCTCCGAAGCCTCGTCTACACTCAGAATTATAGGTTCAACACTGTTATAGTGCCTCAACACCCAAACCATAAGTTTGGCTAAGTCCAGTGAGTAGATAAACTGACGCAATGGTTTACCACTTCCATAGACCATAAAGATTTTCTCGCTCTCGTCATGCTCCGGGTTCTCGGTGCACAGCTTGTGCATCCGATTAATCATTCCTGGAATAACGTGGCTTACATTAAGCTTGTAATTGTCGTGTGGACCAAATATATTGCATGGTATCACAGATGTGTACAAGTGACCATACTTGTCATGATAAGCATGATTCTGTATATCTATTAAACGTTTTGCGTACGAGTAGCCATAATTGGATGAATGTGGCGGTCCATTGTGCACCATTGTTTCGTCTATGGGGTAGCTGGTTTCGTCTGGAAATATGCAAGTGGATAGGCAGGAGACAACTTTTTTGCAGCCCAGCTCATGTGATGTTTGTAACACATTATCGTTGATAAGAATATTGTTGCGCTGTAATTTAAAAGCATACATCTTATAGTTACCTAAAAAACAGTTGCAATTACCACTTACTAAGAAATCCAAATTGTTATTCATGTTGTGAAACAAGCCACCAACCATGGCAGCCAAGTGTATCACGTGTGTTGGTTTCACTTTTTCAAAAAAGGCACGCGTGGCAGCCGAATTCCTGTAATTGTTTTAATGATATGAAACTGCATATTTGTGGGAAAAACACGAATAGCTTACGTTAAGTCTGCATCTTTAGAGCTGCTAAAATACCATTCTTCATCGGTTGGCTTTTCACCTTGAATAACAGCTTGCAAGGCTTTGCCCACAAGTCCAGTTCCGCCCGTAACTAAAACCTTTTTCATTGTTGTCAAATTAAGAAGTAACTTTATCAACAAATGCAATCAGCTGATGTTTTCAATAGTGATGGCCAACAGCGCAAATCAATTTCAATGCAGTTTCCTTCTCAAAAGCACCGATATATCGATACTAATATTTTGTACACACTGTGCTGCTTCAGCATTGGCATTTGGAAATTAGCTTCCCACAACCGGTTAGCGAAAAAAAAAATTAAAAAACTCTTTATAAGGTTAAGAATAGCGAAAAAATTTAAAAACAAAAGGATTTTATATTGACAAGATTTACAAAATAGGTAACCAACTCTATTTAAACTATCTAGATACTATCGATATTGTCAACTACAATCGATAGATTATAAGTTGCGAGCCGGTCAGAGCCGGCTGATAACCATAGATTGTGTGTAAAGATGAAATATTATTAAACAAAATCAAGATGGATACGCAAATTATAGACGCAGTAAATGACTTTTTGGTATGAGTAAATAAATTAGTCTATAGTGGCTATATTCTACTGACGCAATATTTCCCACAGAAAGTTGACTCCATAGACGAAGCCTTTGTAAGCGTCGTTGTTTTCAAGTCAGACGATGATAAAGCCACCAAATTTACAAAAAACTTGAGTAAGTGCATTTCAAAGGTGTGCAAATATATTTATCATAGATTTTGTCTTGGGTTTTGTACAGTAACCGCATTTGGCAATGTGGAAAATCGTGAGCAGGTTTTGCGCCTGTATCTATTGCGTACTGCAGAAGCGCCAAGCTATCATATGCAAATCCTGATGGATGCGCTTCCCAAAATTGTAGATGCACATTTAATAACAGCAAGGTAAATAAGGCTTTTGAACAAATACAACAAAATCATTTATGTGTGTGGCTGTGTGTGTGGTGTATATATTTGTAGATTGCTTTGCGACAAGGTGCTGTCCTGTGAGAAGCTGGACTACGAACGAAAAGCATTTTGGATCGAGAGTTTTCGGCTTATTAAAAAGGTCATTGTACAGGTAGACTACAAAGGAGTCCGCGAGATAATGAAGGCATGCCGCGACAAGGCTCAATGGTTTCCACTTAACGTCAATGTCACGTATCTGCCACAACTGCTGGCCGTTGAGGAAATAATACGTTTTATATTTGATCGCAATAATTGCTTGCTACCCGCCTATTTTATAGCAAATGAAATAATGCGCCCATTTCCCTATCACTGGAAGCTAAACCAGTTGATGACGGATTTTGTCGAGGAGTTTCGCACGACAGCGCAAATGGTATCTATTATTGGTCATGCAAATATGTTGCCTATTGTTGAGCATTTTGGCTACGCCGACCACTTGATGAACTCCTGGAGGCTTGATCACAATACCCTAAAATTTAATTTCAAGGGCAGCCTACCATATGAGCCCGAACTATTGGAGGATCAGACACAGCTTCTGCGCTATGTGCTCGAGCAGCCGTATTCACGCGAAATGGTCTCGGTTATGCTTAATCTGCAGAAACATCAGAAGCAGCGTTACAACGCGCTCGAAGAGCAGCTGGTCAATTTGATAATACATGCTATGGAAATGACTGAAACAAATGACGCAACTGCGGGAAGCGGTTTTAATACTTCCGACGAACAAATCTCGCCCAATGAATGGGTATGGCTGCATCTGTCGTCTCAGCTAATTTACTTTGTGCTCTTTCAACTTGTCAGCTTTATGCATATTGTCCTGGCTCTGCATGAAAAGGTATGTATAAACATATTGGAATTCAAAGTCAAGTTTCTAAATAAATTTATTTTCCATTCGTTTTTGACATTTGCAGTTAAGAAAAATGGAGCTGCGAAAAGGACGGGATCAATTAATGTGGATACTGCTGCAATTTATCTCGGGCAGCATTCAAAAGAATCCGGTTAGTCAACAAAACCGATTTAAAAAAAAAAAAAATAATTAACATAAATTTATTATTTAACCTTCCATGCAGATTACCAACTTTTTCCCAGTCTTTCGTCTTTTCGATCTGCTTTATCCGGAACAAGAGCCCCTGAAGCTACCCGACTACAACAAATCCTCCTTAGTGCGTCACATGGCTCCTATTTGTATATGGATACATCTAATGAAAAAAGCTCGTGTGGAGAATATGAACATAACACGTCCGCTTCCCATCGCGTTGAAGAATCATCAAGAGTGTGTATATACTATTTTATATATATACATATTTAATAATGTCCAATAATTGCAGCTTCCTCCAGCATCTGGTTGCCCCAAATAGCATGATGAATATCACATTGGGCAATGATTTTCGCATTATTTTGATTTGTAATGCCTACTCTACAAATCAAGAATATTTCGCACGTCATATGAACATCTTGCTAGATGCTATGAATGGCAATGCCAAGACCGCAAACGGCACACCGATACCAGCAGTTACTTATTCGGTTTCAGTGCTAGACAGCCTAACGTTACACAGCAAAATGTCGCTAATCCACAGCTTTGTTACCCAAATGCTGAAGCAAGCGCAGAGCAAGACACTTGTACCAGCGCCTGCTCTTATTGAAACGTACGCAAGATTGCTGGTCTACACTGAAATTGAGTCCATTGGCATCAAGGGTTTTCTGAGTAAGTTTTTTGCAGGGTTGGGCGTGAGCGTTGAAATCGGTCACAGCCGATTGCAAAATATGTTGATGCCAATATTGCTAAATAAGTTGGTAAAAAATCTGATCTGAGATATTACCTCGACTTACAAAAGTTGTTTAATCCAGATCTTATTTTACTTATCTTGGCACAAAAAAACATTGGTGAATTTAAAAATGGTTTGTCTATTTTTTCAAAGCATTTTTCTGCGGTACATCGCTAGCTATCATTAAATAATCTGATGTTAGAATTTAGGAAATAAATAGATTTACCGACTTTTAAGTATGGATTTCATAGCTTTCCCAGTTTAGATCGGAAAATAGCCAATATTTGTAGCGAACTATGAGTTTGTCATGAATAAAAATGAAAATAGCTCAAGAAAGTAATTTTTTACCCTGAGGTGGCACGGAAAAAAAAAAGTTTAAATCTATTAATGCCGAATTGTTGTCGTTTTTAATCTCTTTTAAAGTAAACAATCAAATCATTATTTACAGCTCAACTACTGCCAACGGTTTTTAAGAATCACGCCTGGGCTATGCTGCATACATTGATGGAAATGTTCTCCTACCGCTTGCACCATGTGCCCACTCATTATCGTGTTCAATTGCTGTCGCTGCTTTATTCGCTTTCTTCTGTGCCCCAGACAAACAAAATGCAATTAAATCTGTGGTAACTTTAAATTTATTACTTTATACCAACATCAGCAAGCTAAAAAGCTTTTATTTATTTTTTTGTTTTTTTTTTTTCAGCTTTGAATCCACCGCTTTGCGTCTAATTACCAGCATTGGCTCCGCCGAATTTCAGTCACAGTTTTCGCGACATTTAAATGACAAATCCCCTGGCGGTGTGGCCTCCAATGAAAGCGAGGAATTAAATCGCGTGCTTATTTTGACGCTGGCGCGTTCAATGCACGTGCATGGCGGCGGCGATGAGCTTGCTGGTTGGTGCAAAGAATTTCTGTCTAACATTATGCAGCATACGCCGCATTCGTGGCCATTACAGTCCTTGGGCTGCTTTCCGCCTGCCTTGAACGAATATTTTACGCAAAACAATCATCCGGCTGAAAATAGGCAGCAACTTAAAAAGTCCGTGGAGGAAGAGTATCGCAATTGGACATCCATGTCCAATGAAAACGACATTATTGCCCACTTTTTAAGGCCAAACACAAATCCGCTTTTTTTGTGCCTGCTTTTTAAAATAATTTGGGAAACGGAAAGCATCAGTCCTGTAGCATACAAGTGAGACATTATTGGTATTGTTTAGTTTGCACCACTTTTGAATATTTTTTACTTACTTTACCTAGAATCTTAGAGGGAATAAGCGCACGTGCGTTATCCACTCATTTGCGAAAGTTTTGCGACTACTTGGTAGCTGAAGTTGCAAGTTCTTCAGATGGGCGCGATTTTATTCACAAATGCGTGGACACTATCAACAACATGATTTGGAAGTTCAACGTGGTTACCATAGATCGCCTGGTACTGTGTTTAGCTCTGCGAACTCATGAGGGCAACGAAGCTCAGGTTTGTTTGATAATCATTCAGCTACTGCTGTTAAAAGCCTCGGAACTTCGAAATCGTGTTTTGGAATTTTGCAAAGACAACAATCCCGATCACTGGAAACAAAGCAACTGGTGAGTGGTATAACACCATACACACTATTCTTTGCCTTAATCACATTTTTTTTTTTAATTCATACAGGCATGAAAAGCATCTTTCATTTCACCAAAGCTATCCCGAAAAGTTTGCACCAGATGAGTCGGCATCGCAAATCCCACTTCCGGTTTACTTTAGCAATGTGTGTCTACGCTTTTTGCCCGTTCTCGATGTAGTTGTCCATCGTTTTATTGAGCTTACAATACCCAATGTGCACCAAATACTGGGCATTATTTTAGACCACTTAAGCATACTTTATAAATTTCATGGTAAGCTTTTTTTGCTGCTGAATTACTTAACGACTGGAAGAAATATTTTAAAGATTTTGCACTTTTAAACACAATCATTTTTTCCTAGTGTTAATGAGTGGCTTCTCGTTTTCGCAAACTTATTCTTGCTTTATTTTTATATTTTTAGATCGACCCATTACATATTTGTATAATACATTGCATTATTATGAGCGTATTCTGCGTGATCGGTTGCCACTTAAGAAAAAGCTGGTAAGATATCGATTGATTAGTGAAAAACATGCTTGCAATATTTAAATTTGTGACAGGTAAACGCTATAACAAGCGCTTTCAGTGAGATACGACCGGCTAACTGGAGCGTAACAGAGCCCTACAAAGTATACTTGCAGAGTCAGGACACGTTATGGACGCCTGAGCTGAGCTATTACATGAATCTCATCAGAAGACTTGCTGACAGTGAGTACATTTAAATATATTTATTGTTCACACTCGCCCATACCAATGAATTGTTGTTTTTTTTTTTAGCAATCAGCGGCAAGAACGTCTTCTACACAACCGACTGGCGTTTTAATGAATTTCCCAATGCACCTACACATGCGCTATACGTTACCTGCGTGGAGCTACTTGGTTTGCCCTTGGCGCCATCCGTGGTTGCTGGCAACATAATTGATGTAATTGTCGATGGCTATGCAGTAATTCCACAAAAAGAGATACACAGCTATATTAATGCTGTAGGCATTGTGCTGGCAGCCCTACCGGAACCCTATTGGAGTGCCATTTACAGTCGCTTACAGGATATGCTTAATACGCCGAACATGCTCAATTGGACTTACCGATTCAATGCATTTGAACTGTTCAACTTTAAGACAGTTCGAGAGGCCATGCTGGAAAAAAGCTATGCGGTGGTGCTTGCAGTGGCACACGCTGTATTCCATCACATGGGTGCCTTTAAGCTAGCTGCGATGACTAGGTACATTACAGAGAAGCTTAAACCGTGTGTTCGCACTGAGCATCAATTATTATACCTTTGCCATGTGTTCGGACCGTTTTTGCAACGCATCGAGCAGGAGAAGCCCAATGCAGTCGCAGGCATAGCAATATTTCTTTACGAAATGCTGGAAACTGTTGACAAGCAGCATGGACCCAATCCCCTGGAATACATGGACCAGATTTGCGATTTTCTGTAAGGCTTTAAAAAATAATGTGCTTTTAATATACACTAAAATCAAATACTTTAAATTAGCTATCACATCAAGTACATACACGTTGGCAACATTATCAAAAACGAGTCGGAGGCAATCATCAAAAGGTTGCGACCCCTACTGCAAATGCGTTTGCGCTTTATAACCCACTTAAATGTAGAGGATATACATAACGAAAAAAGGTACTCCTCTCATATAATATACAAACTAATAAGGCTTATATGTAATAAATTATTTCCATTGTTTTTTTAGTTCTGACAGCAATGCACATAGTATTACAAACTCTAATACGTCTTCAATACAATCTCAACCGCAACAACAACAACAGTCACAGCAACTACAAGCAGCGCCTGTAAATGCAGCAACCACCAGCGTTCCACTAGGCAGCGGTGGCAATCCTCAGCAGCAAATGTACTTACAACACATGCAGCAGCAGCAACAACAACAAATGCAAAACATGGGCATGCGTCACAGTTAGATAGAGTCAACCAGACATAAACATCTTTTATTTATTAGTTAAGTTCAATGCATGTATTAGTATTTATAATTTAAAAAAAAATGCAGTTTCCACTCGCTGCTGTACACGTCAAACATGAAATTGTCTTAGCTTGTCTGAACCTGATCCCTAAGTTTAAACGCTGTAGTTCACCTCGAGCGCTTTAGTTACGCTCGCAATGCTGCTCACAAAACACGCGTTTGGCGCATTTTGCATTTCCATACTTTTGAACAGCGCACGTAGTGAACTGTGTGATAGGGGCACGGGTGAATGTAAGGAGCTTACTGCCACCGATTGCCCTGTTATATTCTTTAATCAACACCTTATAGCGAAAGATATTAAGTATTGTAATGAGTTTGAGGATATTGTTTGTTGTCCCTTGCCTCTAAATAGGCAACATCTGGCCCCAATTGATGAGACACGAGCATTCGAGAAGGGTAAATATAATATATAAATTGTAATGCCGACGTATTTTATCTTATATTATAAGGATTATGTCATCAGTTGCAAAAATACTCAACGCTGCATTCCAAGCAAACGTTTTTCTTTGTTCAGTTCTGCTTGTTGCGTGCAAACTCATGTGTTTTTTATTTTATCTAATGCTCTCTCTCTCTCTCTCTCTCTTAGATAGTATTTAGCCTTTTTTTCTCTTTTTACAGCGTAAGAGCTCACTCTCCTTTTGGCATTGGCATTGTTTCCACTCGCTCGATTACCTTTTGTGAGATTCACTTACAAACTTTGTATAGTTGTTTTGTTTTCAATTGCAAATTTGCAATTTGCAAATTAATTTCCTAATTCAAATTCAATTCTATGCTATAGTCTTGATATTGTCCGTATATTTTCTTTAATGGGATCAATAAAATGTCAAGCCAACCAATGTTAAAAAGATAGATAGTGACGTTTCCTAAAAACAGAATTTCTGCTCTTTTTTGAACAGAACAGAAACTCCCACACCTGCAGTTCTTGAATAAAAGCTATCAAATTTTATGACAAATTACGTGATGAAGTGCAAAAAAACTGAGGAGTTCTTAAGTGGCTGGGGGCGAAATAACACACACTGCTACTTTCCTTTCCACCGCTCTCAAAATCATTATAACACCTATAAAGCTTTTGCACTTACTTTCTAAAGTTCTAAAGGAACTGCGCCAGCTTAAAACTAACAAAACAATGTAGACCAAAACACGGCGACTTTTGAAATAAAAGATTTCAATATAAGCAGTTCCCTGCGCTTACCGATGGTGTCTACCAAAATTACGTTTCTGTATGTTTTTAGACCAGTTTCTAGAGAGTGTTAGCTTTCTTAATGTTTTTTTTTTCTATATTTAACCAGAATGCAAGCATTTTAATGAGATCAGACCTGTATGCCACACCACGCCCTTCATTGTGGGCGGTACCAAGGCCGAGGGTCGTGAATTTCCCTTTATGGCGTTGATTGGCACCACTGAGTCTGGCGGAAGCGATATTAACTGGGACTGTGGAGGCACGTTGATACATCCCAAATTCGTTTTAACAGCTGCTCATTGCCTGGAAACCGATGAGACAAAGGAGGAACGTTTAGATCCAACCTTTGACTCTCCCAAATATGTTGTGCGTCTGGGCGAATTAGATTACGCTAACAGCACAGATGATGCAAAGCCGCAGGATTTTCGAGTTGTTAACTACGTGCTGCATCCTTCATATGATGACGGGGAAGGAAGTTTTGAAAACGACATTGCCATCATAGAGCTGGATAAAAATGCCACATTCAGTGAGTATGTGGCGCCAGCCTGCCTGCCACCTAGTAGTGGCAATGAGAACACGCAGCTTACAGCTGCCGGCTGGGGGTTCACTAGCGATGCGGGTCAAAAATCCTCTCATTTACTCAAAGTGACCCTTGAGCGTTTCGATGATGTTTTGTGTGAGGAGCGACTTGGCCTTGGAATCAAAACACACTCACAATTCTGCGCTGGTTCTTTCGACAGCAATAAAGACACTTGCAACGGGGACTCGGGAGGGCCAATTTTTGTGCAGAGTCCGCGATACACTTGCCTCAAGATACTTATTGGTATCACATCGTATGGGTTAATATGCGGACAAAAAGGACTACCCAGTGTATACACTAAGGTTCATCTTTACACTGATTGGATTGAGAATATCGTGTGGGGTAAATGAGCTAACAAATAAATACCAAAAATAACATAACATTTATCTTACACGTGTAAAGTGTAAAAAATATTGTATGAAAGCTCAATACTCAAAAAAAAGTTGCGATATATGTAAGCCGCATCTTGCATGCAAGATTTTGTAGTTTATCTAACAAAAATTCACCAAAAGGTAATTTTACTATATTTATATTTAAATTTAGCTAAACAAAGGAAGATCGAAATTTACAAGAGACACATAGGATCGATAGCATCGATCAATATAAAAATATTGTATATATTATTGTATTGTATATTATATTGTATATGTAAATATAAATGTTGTATCAATATTGTTGTTTAACAACAACAACAACAAACAATTTCTGATAATAATAATAAAACTGTTCGATGGACCCAAAATAAAACAAATAAATAAAACATCTGCATTACTTTAATACATATGGTTGACTCCTCAAGTTTTTTTTGATATTTTATTGGTATATTTGTTTTTGGTAACGGTAGAAAATATACTTTTTCTTTTATTGAATACACATTTTGAACACGTTTGTAACAAACAATTACTTAATGTGTTAGTTCGCGCTTTTTAAGCTTCAAAGACTTCCGAACCATTTATTTGTTTAGTAAAAAAGTACTTGTTTAAAATGTTTAATGCTGCAGGACTACTGAGTGAAAACAGTCAGTAAACTGTTATATTGCCATATTGTTAAAAACACGATCGGTAGGTGGTACGTTAACAACATCTATGACTGCAAAAAAGCTTTACATGCTCTATCAATCGTGCACACTCTCCCTTTCTCTCTCTTTGTCGTTCTCTCTCGCATGCTCTTTAGGTGGTTTTGAGCCAAGATTAAGCGAAGACTGTCAGTTTGAAATTCGACGTGCTACGAACAAGACGTGTGCTGCGAAGTGAGCTTAGGTTGTTTTGCTTGTGTTGCGAAACGGAGCGAGCAATCCACATATTTGTTAATGTCCAAATGTAATGCAACGGCGCTCAAATAGAACGCGTTATTGCATCAAAAATAGCAAACAAAATATTACATTTATAAAATTTGGCAAAGTGAAATGTACATTTCGATGCGCAGTCAATTTTAGTTGATTACAAAACAACAAACCGTGTATGTCAGTGTGTGTTTGTGCTTTTGTTTATGGGTGTGTGTGTGTGTGACTGTATGGGTGGGTGCAATTCGAATTACATTTCGAATCGGTGCTGGGAACTTGCGGGGCAGCAAACGTACTGTTTTGTTAATACTACCTTACTTAACGTAATACCTTTTGCGATCAAAGCGCCGCGACTGCATTGTTGTTATACCCTCTAACTAATTTTCGACTTTGCTCGTTTGCTGCGCACGAATCCGAATCCCACCTTTGACGGAAAGCGCGTGCGTGTCGTAACTTTTTATTAGCGCTTGGTTTTTTTTTTTTTGTTCTTGTACGATTCCAAGACTCGCTTTGAAGTGCTTGGTGCACCGTCACAGTCAACTTCACCATCACCAGGAGCTGCAGCTCAGCATATGATACATGGTGCTGGGCGTGTTTCAAAACTTATCTTCGCCTACATCGCACACATTTTTGTTGCAGCCTTTGTTGCTGTTTTGAAGGTAAGCATCAAAAGAAATTTATGTATCCAACAATTATACATTGCTGTTGCCCAGGAATTTTCATATTACTATAAGACAAGATGTTGTTCATCTTACTTAGCACAAACCCATTGGATCTTGTAATGAAATACTTTGTAATGGATTGCTTGTGCAGCTTTTTGGTAGGGTCAAATAGGACAAAGTCAACATAATATTAAATTTAGCCAGCCTTAGAGTTTGAGATTTATGGAAAAAAAAGAAAAAGTATAAATAATGCATACAGTTTTTTTTTTAAATATCACCATCCGACGATTGACAGCCAATAGGGAATCCAAAGTAAGTTGTTTATGTTCTAACAAAGATGAGATCATTCTTTAAACATTTGAAGAGAATGGTCATTTAAGAAAAACAAAAAACTTTAGCCATAAATCACAAAATGTATATTGACACCATTTTATAGTAAGGGAGTATAAGTTTTACACATTGTAACACCAAAAACCCTACAACTTTTGGCAAGAACCTAGCGGAAGACCTTGCTTCTGAACCAAAATATATGAATATACCAGCCTAATCGACTCTTGAAGACGAATATTTCAAAGTGCTTGAGACAGAATATTTTACCACTGACTCGGAGAAGATTTATTAATAGTTGAATACAAAAAGCTATTATGTTATTTAAATGGTATGTTGAGTGATTTGTTGCTTGGGTCTTGTCAAAAGAATATTTAGGTAATAGTTTCTGTTGTTGTCACAGCTTTTTAATAGACTTCGTCTTGATCAACCGATTGTATTGAGTCAAGATGGTTTTTGCAATACCTGGAAATTCCATTACCCTTTGCCAGCTGCCATGCTTCGATTTGTTAGTATCGAACAGATCGCCAGTCATGCAAACACTTGCAATGCCAAAAGTACAAAACAATAATGAAAACAACACTCTAACACACAAATGACCTTGAGAGTAATAACTCTTCGGAGTGAGACATGTCTGGAATGCAGCCTAGCCACTTTGGCAATTTGCTGCTTTGCCAGCTGCAAAACAACATACATACATATATATATGTATGTGCAAACCGGCTGGCATCTGCATGCATCTAACAACCAAAGTATCTAATCAAACCCCCCCCCCCCCCCCCACACACACACACACAAACGATTTACGTTTAAATTGTGAGCATAAAAAGCAGTTAAATTAAGCCTTACCACGCAATACAATGTAAATAAGCTTATGTCTATGTACTTGAATATCAATGTAATGAGTACGAAGTCAAAATCTCAATAAAACAGTTTAAGCCCAAGGCCTGAAAAATACGTATGTACATACATAAATACATGCATACGAAAGAATGGAATCCACTTGTTAATTGTGATTACTTGGATTATTACATTTTTGTACGATATTTGAAATCTTTTCAATTAATTGCTTTATAAAAATCGTATCATATACCCAGCGAAAAAACTAAAATACCATCTGTAAGGGTATCAAACAATAAAAGTCTAAATGTGGGGAGCAAAACCAGTCGTCAGGTTTGTCTAATATGCGGGAGCCAAATGCGATTTGCTTTGGCAAACTGGTTAGTTTAAAATACACACACATACCAAGAGAGATACTGAGAGAGAAAGAGAGCGAAAAAGCAAAAAAAAGAACGGGCAATACTCAATGAGAGATTTGTTCACTGAATAAAACCTTGGAGCACATCTTTACTTTAAAAAAAATATTATAAAAAAAATTACAACAACCAGACCCAGTCAAGCTATTTTTTATTACCATATTTCAATACACAATTTGTCAGGGCTTTGCAGTATAATCACGTATATTTATGCAGTTATTTTGGTATATTTCCCCTGAAATCAAATAAAGTGCGCAGCAAAATAAATAAATACTTATAACACATAGTTGATAATTTTTTGTAATTCAAGCTTGAATCAACATAAATTTACGCAATAAATTGCATTCCAATTCAATCAATCTATCACTTTTGTGACTGTACATTTTTATTTTTGATATAATTTTGATATTCTTATAAATATGGATTCTTATCCATTCTTATCCATTATTCTTATAAAGCTTAGTATTTTAAGGTTAGATATACTAAATTAATTTTGTTTATGTGTTATTAAAAAACTTATAATGAAGGATCAGCTAATCTACCGTTTTAAAAAGCATTCAATCAACATATTTGGCTCCCTATTACATGGTAAGAAATGATAGGATCCATTTTCCATTAGAGCACAATGACTTGACATTTATGCAGCTGTGTGCTAGTCCTAAAAATCCTGTTGTAGCTGAAGTACCAAGCTGTCCTGAGCATACAATTTTTAGAAGGCAATAGGTTTTAAGTTAATTTAACACCTTTTTGTATATATTATTGCTAAGTGGTATACTTTATCGATTTTTCTTAAACTTATGTAGCTCCGCAGAGACGGATGATGTCAAAGTTAAGATTTCGCAACTTTTTTTTTGAAAATGACAGATCAAAATATCGAAAGTTGTCAATGCAAATTTCTTTAAGCACAAAACAAAAGCAGTCAAATTGTTCCGTTAATTGTCTTTATCACTGTAAAAAAAATGTGAAACTAGAAGAAGTGAAAGAAAAATAATGAATATTAAAGCTTTTGCAAATCATTTATATATAAAGACCTAAGGCTATAGTCGACGGTTGAGCTAAGTGAGAAGATTTCTGTAGTATTTTGCAAGCTTACTTTTAATACTCTGAGCTGATATTCGGTACTTGTGTGCATTAAACAAAGTATACAAATAACAATTGATGAGACACATTTTCCACAAAAGATCGCTTTTGACCACGCCAACAGCCCCAAAATTCGCATCTCTTTGCTTTGCCCACCGCTGCCTGCCCTATAGAAACTCTTTTTAAAAGAAGACGAAAAAAGAATTAAAGGGTAAGAAAGCAATAACATAAGGGAGCAGAACAATAATAATGATACATTCGCTGTTTCATCACTTTTGAGATGATTTCGCACGAAAATTTTCTTTCACGTTTCTTTTATGGTGTTTTTAATTAGCAGCTGTTTGGCATTGAGTGCAAATCACCCTAACAGTGACTGTTTGTTGATGATTTCTCTAGTAATTTTGTGTAAAGTGAAATAGGAAACTGATTAATTGAAATTGAAAATCGAAAAAGCCGCCAGCAAAGGCAACTTTCACTGCGTCAGCGAGGTTACAGTGTGTTACGATGTGTTTATTTTACAAATTGTGTTCGTTAATAATTCACAAGCAACACTTGACCAAAACACTGAGTCCAACTGCTGCCAAATGCTGCACATGAGCCTAACAAAAACTTGGCCGAAGACGCAACTATGCCAAGCTGTTAAGCAACGAGGTAAATAATGACAGATCCACAACCTCGACACGAGCTGTGCGCCAAGTAGCTTTATTTATTTTAACGAAAAAAAAAAGACTGACCAGACCAGACAAACAATCAAATGCGAATTAATGTTGTCATCAAATGGTTGTTAGCTACATTTTTGTAAAGCTTACAGTGAATCACAAAAGATATATACGCATGAACAAACTTATGATCATCTGTTTTAAATGGTATCAAAGTATTTCGCAGTCGTTTGTGCCCAATTGCAACACTTTTTACTTACTTGAACATTCTGATATTGACTGTGATTTTCACAGCTGCTCATCGAATTCAATACAAAAGTCTCAACTAACAGCTATTGGCACACACATGTATGTGTGTGTATATTTTTTAGGTGTGTGCATATGTTGCTAGCTCTATCATAAAAGCGTCAACAAAACTTTATTATAATTCACATTCATAGCGCTTGTTATTATGATTATTATGATTAGAAAGTTTTGTGCGTACGCTTTGAGTGTATAAAATACTTTGAATATTATTTATATAATGAATAAAAATATCTCCGACTTTCAAATACCAAATAAGAATGTTTAACAAATTAACACAGTAACAGTAAATTGTTAACATAAGAAAAGCTAGAATGTTTATATGTTTTAAAACTGCACAACAATTCTGGAGAAGGATTTTATTTAAATAACAAAATTTGTACCAACTTTTATAATCTGATAACGAAATAAAAAATTCAAAAAGACTCTGTTATGGGTTCACCTTAGACATTGTGTTAAATACAGAAAGCGTTTACTTAGGAGCTTAAAAACAAGCCGGTAGCAACCCCAAAAACTTTGATAGCAAATCAAATATCTACATATTTTTCACATTTAAATAGCTAAAGTAACCAAATTTGGTGGGAAAACATACGTCAGCAACATCGTCCAAATAAATTGTAAATTTTTTTCCCTTTCACTTAATTGATTGATTTATACTTGTTTATGAATTTGGAGGTAATGTTTTTAAAATAAGTTTAAAATGTAGCCTTTACTTGACCCATTTCAACGGGATCTTAGCTAAAACTAAACTTGGATTACATCAAATTAACTGTTATTGATCACTATAATGCATTCCAATCCAATCCAATCAAATCCAGCACCATTTGTTAAGCCAATATTAAAGATCAATTAAAAATTTTTACTTAAATGAAATAAGATTCCTCAAACACCACTTAACTATTCCATTTGTAAAATAAAAATAAATGTATATTGTAAAATTAGATCAAATTAAAACAAATAAAAACAATGTATACGACTGATTTAATTTCGAAGATCTCACAAAAAATGTGCTTTTATTGTTGCAGCCACATTTGATATAGTAACAGATCTGCCTTAAACTACAGCTGGAGTTACAGGTGCAATTACCGATACTGATCGAAATACTCACACACACACACACACACACACACGCTTGATTGCGAATATGGTTCGTAAACGGTTTTGTGAACCAGTAACCGGTTACTGTTCACACAAGCGCATATACTAGTTAGCGAAGACAACGCTGGCGTTACAAATTTTGTATGGCTTATTTTTAGAAAATCGTATATTAAGCTAAACATGAATGAGTTTTCAAATATTTCGTAACCGGTTGGACAACATTTTTGTTGTTGTTGTTTTTGGCTCTTATTGTTTCGAGCTGTGAGCGAGTTGCGTGGCATAAATGTTTACGTCTTGGACATAATCGATACAAAGCCACAACAATAACAAGTGATAATGTTGCAGTCGGACACCATCGACTGCGGAAAATTTGTTATTTCCGTAAGATGAACGGTAGGGACGCCAGGGGAAGTCAAGGTATTCATATGTAAAAAGCAAATCTTGGATAGGAGGCAAGTAAAGTTTGCTGACTCTAGCCAAAAAATTTAAAACGCTGACCTAGTTAAACAAAAAAAAAGATCAATGTTTAGACGAGCCTAATTGAAAAAAAAGTGATAACAGCAGCTTAAATATATTCCCACCAAATAATAGAACCATAACTCAAAAATTTTGAAAATATCCAATGGGGTCTAAGGTGGTCGTGGGAACAGTTTTTAAAGTAATCTTTTCATTTTTCAGTTGGCGGACATCGCACAACACCAATATACTCTTCTATATTCGATAACAATTGCCTCAATAATCTCAACACAGTCAAGTGAAATTTGCTTGCAATTATGTAAAGAACTGTTCTACAAGTCTTATTGCCTGTGCTATTTTTAACAATAACGGTTATTTAGAAAAAATTCTAAATAATTAAATAGCTAAATATTAAACGGCTCTTTTGCGTGCTTGATGTTTTCGCTGTTCATTAACTGATTTCTTTTGAACGTTTATTTGGTTAATTATATCAAGTTGTAACTATTTAAATTGTTTGCGACAACACAGGTCGAGGGTGTTTTACCTGTAAACGTAAAAAGAATTATCTATCATTTCTAATGACCTAAGCTCTATGCTACTATATATGTAATGAACACCAAGTTTTTTTTTTGCCTACGACTAATTAAAATAAAGCCATTGTGTTAAAAAATAACTTGCTGTTTATATAACTAAAGTTTTAAAGTTTTACTTGCACGTTTGGTTTTGCTATCAATTAAGTATTGCAAGGCTGAAACAAGCAATTTTAGAATATTCCAAGGCAATTTAATGCGGCTTATAGAAGCTAAACAGCTCACTGATCGAACTAAACGAACAAAGTGACCAAATTAAATAAGCTTAATAGCTAATTAGACAAACTTAAAATTTAAACAAACCGCATAGCTGCATGTATTTAGTGAATAGTAAGTTTGATTAGCAGTATTTGAGTTTAACTAGAATGCACAATTCTGGCAGATTATATTACTAATCCGAATGATATGATATGATTCTTACCTTACTCTTCAAAAAATCTTTTTGTCTAGATGTTTACATGTATTTATATATTTTTGGCTAGCAGGAGACTAAAAATAAAAACATTACATAACTAAAAAGTAAAAGCCCTGCCTAATTTTTATAAATATTTTTTTTTGTTTTTATCATTATTTTGTTAAAGTATTTCCTATATGATAGACTAAATGATAGATTTCATTACTTCTTTTGTTAAACTTTAAGAATATGTTGTTTTTTTTATAGGAGAGATATTTTTATTATGAAAAGTAATTATGACGCCAATCTGTTAAAATTTTGCTTATAAGAAATATTTTTGAAATCAGATTTATATTTGAATTTAGACATCAAAATAAATCTTAATTTTTTGAACGACAATAATCGAAGTATAATTGTGGATACCAGCTAATATCAGAAACTTTTCTTCAACATTATTAAAAAATATTATTCATATACTTTTCTTTGCAGTGTCGGAAATTTATGATCGAATTTTCTTCGGTTTGTTCAAGGCACAAGTCCAACTAAACGATTGAATATTATTAGACCTATCCATTGAATCATCAAGTAAATGCAAAAAAAAAGATACAACAATTGCAAATTAAAAACAAACAAAAACCAATCGCAGAAACATGTCAATCAATAAAGTAGGTAATGGCTTTCGCCTGTTTGCTGCGACTCTGCTTACTTTGGCCCTAAGTGGCCTGCACCGAAATTTCGGAACTGATGCACACGTGGCCCTAACATATCCACCAGCTCGTGCCTTAGACCTTGATTTCTTGGATAACTCTCGTACAAAGGCTCCTTGCGGCATGCCCAAAGGTAAGTCTAGCGCTTAGCAATTCAAACAATCTATTAATATACTAGAGACCGATTTCGGTGGAAAAACTTTCTCCTTTTATCTAAACTAAACCTAACGTTAAGTTTTGGAATGTTGAATAATTTAAAAAGATACAAGAATTTTTAATTGGCAGATTTGATGTATTTTGATTGTGAAGTTATCACTAATCTTTTTACTTAAAAAAAAAAGATATTGTATCAGGTATTGGTAATAAGTGGTAGTAAACTAGCATTATTTGTCATGTCTGGCAGATTAGACTGAAAGACATATTTTATGAAGGTTTACCCATTGAACCCCAAATGATATTTCCTGAAACAGGAACAGGAATGAAAATAATTGCTGTTTTTCCTTTCTGCGTTATTTTAAAAAAATTCGAAGTTCTTAACAAAGTAGCTCGAAATATATTAAAACAAATTCAAACTTGCCCATATCCAAAATTTGATTGGATTGTCTTCGTCTTTCGGCAATTCGTTTCACTTTATTTTAAAACCTTACCAAGGCACTTGGTAATAATTGTGTTTTAGAGCAAAATATTATTTAAACATTCAAATTATCCGACGATTCCATTCTGTCTTAAAAGAAAAACCCATCATGAAATAATACTTAAGGGCAACTTTTACCTTTTAGCGTCGTTTAAATTTTGCCATTCACGTTTATATACAACACACACACACACAAACAAACACACACATGCACGCACGTATATATGCATTTTGTTGCATAACACGCTCTTTTCAGTTTTCATTCAGTTTTGAAGTCTTAAATATTTTCTGTTGCAGTTGTTAATGCCCAATGTTGTTATTAGATGCTGAAATTGTTGAGATTTATCCGTAGCATACGTTAAAGAGACACATGACCCTTCATTGTTAAATTTTTACATAGTGTGTTATTTTATTTTTTGTGTACTATTCTTACCGAGGTTTAGGGAGTCTCAGACGTGGCTGACTGACTGCCTGACTTGACTTGTTGTTTTCTGCTACTGATGATAATAATGATGATGATATGTGTATGTGGTTTCTGCCAATAACAACAAGCTGAACACAAGTGTAAAACTTTCACTTGCAGATGCGCCATCCAACGACATTCAGGTAGACAAACAAGTAGTCAGCCTGTCAGGCAGGCGCATAGGTAATTGTAGTTTTAAAGATGTTGCAGTGTTGCAAGTTACAAGTGTATCAATACCAATCGCTATCTTTTTGGCCGCATTTATGATACAATCGCTGCCAGTGCCGCTTTCAACAGACAAAGTCTGTGTCAACCTTACTAAACTGGCTCATTGACCTCTTGCCCCTTTTTTTTGGCATTGATAACATCTCGATCTGTAAACTTTCGTTGCGATGGCTAAGGCAAACGATGTTTGTTTTGGGTCTTTTGTCTTATGCAAGCATTTTTATATAAATCAATGGCCTTTTATCCTCTGCAAACATTAGAACGTTTGTTTACTAATACCATAGCTAAGTTCTAATGTAGGTTTGATTTCTTAATATATTTCTTTATTGCACTTATCTGACAGCTATAAATGGTCGCAGTAGTTGCTAGTAAAAATACGTTAAAATTTTCTTGTCGAAGAAGCCCTAACGGAGAGTACATTCAAGTGGCCCAACTATACCAAGAACCAGCTTGTAGCACAAAGCGACCAACCGGCCGGCTGGGGCACACCGCTTAACGTGCGGCTTCGAAGTTCGCGAACATGTAGATAGATGACACAAAACCAATGTTTTAACAGAGCAACTTGGAGTGGAACTTTGTATTAAGTGGGCTATATCGTTGTAGATTGAACATAAGATTCGAAAAGGTTTATGAATACAGTAATTCAAATAACAAGCATAAAGGGAAATAGGTAGACAGTTTTTAGTATTTCGGATTGGAACTGCTGGGTTGATAATCTTAAAAGAGACAATTTTAATTTTGATTAGTTTATGAACGTAGGCTACTCTAACATGATCAGAAAGAGAGAAAAGAATTATTAGCAAAAGTCTATTTTGATAAGTAGGTTAGTTAGTATTACAACCTCAGTTAAGATTCTTGAAAGCAAAGAGTAGAAATTGTTTTTGAACCGATTATCATTAAAGCAACAATTTTTGCAGGTATAAGTAAAAAATATGATATAATTGGCTACCACAGAAAATGTTTTAGAAATCATGAGATATAAATCAAACATTTGTTAATGTGCATAGTTTTCGTTTGTTTTTTCTTAATAAAAAAAAACCTGATAAAAAAGTGTATTCAAATATGTTAACCGCGAAACGGCAAGTTGTATGCGGCATAAAGATTTTCTCTTTCTCACATCCAGGTTTTGAGCTTCTACATTCCCATTTAACTTTTCTAAACGATTTGCGTATGAATTAACAAGATTTTAGATTGAGTATTTTGTGTTTTGAATTAAGAATTTATTTACTTAATCTTATCCATAACCATAACCAAATGTTGGATTTATTTTTAACATAAAAAAATATATACATAACGAAGACTGAAATAAACTAATCACTAAAGATAATATGCGTTGGAATCATATCCTTCGGTATCACAACAATAGCTTAAAATTAATAAAGGGGATTATTTTATTGAACTTTTATTTAAAATCCGACTGTGTCGATTTGGAACTAATCGTTCTTGAGTCTTAACTGCCGTTAGTTGGAAACTGTTTTCTTATATTCTGTTTTGTGTTTTTGTTCAGAGCTTTTTTACCTGACTGACTTGACTAACCTTCCCCTCCTCTTTTATGGAGTTGACTGCATTGGACAGTGTCATTATTTAGACGAGTTGATTCTCAGAGTATGGAAAACACTTTGCTTTTTTGACATTCAGCGTCAGACAGTTGTTGTCTAGCCTCGATCTTTCAGCTTGCAGCTTATAATGGGTATGCTTCAACCTGGAAGCAATGACATGGTAGTTTCCTTCTTGACTGGCTCATTTGCCTGTCAATTGACTCTGTAACCTTTGGGATTGGGCGGGTAGAGTTCAATCTTATTGGTTAGAAAGACATAAAAGAGATTCTTATCTTTCATCGGCAAAGGAGCGGGTAAGAAACAGTGAGAATGGGCTAAGATAAAAAATCTGCAACGGATGGGCAGAAGTTAAAGCAAATACTTTGGCGATTTTTGTTAATCTTAAGTCCCACAAGCTAGGATAAAAAAAATGTTTTGACTTTTACACAGTTTATTTATGGATACTTAATTGTCAGGCAGCTAAGTTTACTGCTGCATTTGCGGAATGTGACTTAAAGTCTTTATTGTTATAGTGGTTCGATATTCATTTACCATTCAAATTCTTCAAAGAGTAACCAGTGTAACAGAGTTGGCATGACCAATTGGCATATGGTAGAATAAGGGGCTATCAATAGGGCTAGCCGGAAATGAAAATGTGGTTAAAATACCGTCACGAGCAATTAACTTTAACAAACACTTGCTGATCAAATACATGCCAAAAGAAAACCAATTTGCAGCAATAGTTTTCCGCAAAACGAAGATGTTTGCCACATCTGTTGGCAGCTAAGTAATAAGCGTTGCTTAACTTAATGTCGACAACATTATGTTGTTTAAGGATTACCAAATGCATTTGTGTGGTCGTTTACCCGTTAATAAACCCATAATACCTGAATATTTTATTTTACTTTTTAATATATTTTTATAGTAATGCACATATTCATTAAATTTGATTTTAAATGAAATTGTTAAATACTTGTGATAAAGAGAAGAACCAAGAGCAAAATAGTTTTAAGTTTGGAAATAATAAACCCACAACCAAAATAAAAATCATATGCGAAAATGTAATCGAAACCATATAACAAGCGGCGATAATGTCAAGGACTAAAGTTAATGTTGAGTATAAATGCATATTTAGAGATATATTGCAAAATTTAAGTCTGTAGGTACCGTATTCAAATATTAATATATTTAAACGTGGATGTACTAAAGAACAGTACATTAAAGTGGACCAACGACAAATAAATACACTTTACTTTCAATAAGTTTAGAATCAACCTTTGGCTACAATATTCGCAATAAACCAGTCGCGAGACAGCAAGTTCAAGCGCAGATTTCGAAATTTATGCAACGCTGCTTTTAACATGAAAGGTGAACAACTTTCGCGGTACAAAACAAAACAAAAAAAACCAAAAGAGAAAAAGAGAGAGAGAGCGATTTCTTCAATGGCTACATATGAAAACTAGCACAAGCACCTGCCAATATTTTTAACGCATGCTTTGTTGCTCTGTTCCCAGTTCCCTGTCGAGCTGCTAAGAAAATATTTTACTTAATAATTATATTATTATTTCTGCTATGTTTTATGCATTTGAATTTGTTATGCGTTGCCGAAATCTCTTTGCATTATCTTTATTTAAACTGTCGCAGAAAATAGTCAATAAAGTGAATATCTATAATAAACCAAGGATGTCCACAATCAGAGCATACAACTTAGTTTAAGAAGAAAAATGTGCTTCTATTTTTTTTATATACCTGCTTCTGCTTTTAAAGCTGTTTCAAGCCACTTCAATTAGCAGCTTGTCTAGCTTGTATTGGCTGAAAACGACTTGCGATCTGCGCATATGCGTCGATAGGCCGTTTTAGTTGCCACAGCCTGTGCCACCCGCCTGCACTTACCCAATCTTTGACTTCATAGTTAATAGCAATTTTTACAAGTGCCCGATGTTACCGCATTCATATTATGCAATGTGTGTGCTTGTGTACATATGAAATTTGTCTTCAGCACGAAAAACATGTTTTAGGTACACCACGTGTGTGTGGGCTTTGTTCGATGCTCTTTGCTAGTTAGACGTTTGGCTTCCTGGAAAATTTATACTTTTATTTATATGTACATATACAAAAAAAATGATTTCGGGTTCCAAAAAAACTCATAGCTCACTCATAAAATATCCCATGGTTTTTCTTTTTAACTTGAAATTCTAGACTTGGTTTTAATCTACCTTTCAAACACAATTGCCATAAGCCTTTGTGGATCTCTTTTATACATTTTATGCGATCGGAGTAAAAAACTCAATGTAATTTACAATTTGTAGAAGAACAGTGGTTGGAAAGCTACTATGCTGAAGCCTATCCAAACTCTAATACAAATCTGTATACCAAAAACTTATAGTTCTGCTAACTATATAGAGTCAAACATTAACAAAAATTCTTGTGTAGCTTTTAAGTACTTTTATTTACAGATTTAAGATTGTCTTTTTAATTCATTTTTGCCGTTTTCGTATCTTCTTTTTTTTGCTAGCACTTATTTTAACCTCCATCACTCTTTAGATTAAATTGTGGTTCTTAAATTTATCTTTCTTTCTACAGGCTCAATACACACTTCATTACTGTCGGGCACCATCTTTAATGTCACCTGGCATTTAGCCTACCCACATAAGGTAAGATGACTTGTTGTTGTATCTAACAAATTGCTTTCGAGCTTTTTTCATTCATAATAATTAAAGCCAATTTCTTATTATGCTACCAAGCATAATTAGCTATACATGGGCAGCGCATATAATTATGAAATAATTATCTCACATGCACGTGAAATAACAAGCATGGTCAATTGCGAAAATAAAATACACTATGAAGATATTTTTTCTTTATGCACTTTTCGTATGTTAGTTGTTTTTTGTTCTACAATTTCTTAGAATGTAAAATATAATATGCAACTGACACGATAGATAAAAATAAAAAAATATCTAATTTTTAATAATTTTTTGGGAAAAAATTTTAAAATGTTCAAAAGAAATAATCCCACGACGGATGCATTTTATTTGAAATTCTTTATGTTTATCGAATCAACTAAAAAGAAAATCACGTGAATGAAGTATTTAAATGTTAACTAATAGTGCTTTGTAAATTAAAGAAAAATACAAAAAGCAAATAATCTTAATTATAATAGGCGGTATCACCAATAACTTTTTGGCTTAGATTTAACAGTTAAGTTAATGAGTTGTAATTTTCTTAATTCAAACAATGCAAAAATTTATACAGAACTATAGAGATAAGGCGTGACTAATATTGTGTTTGGAACTGGTTTTCTGATAATAATAATATGTATCTAATAGGACAATTAGGGTCCATTAAGTTAAGTAATAATCAATTCAATGTCTGTGAATGTAAATGGGTCAGCCAATACCTGTAGGTATATATTTAATGGGCTGATACGGTTTAAACTGGTATAGTAGGTTATAATGTGTTTAGCTTACTTTCTTTTGAATCGTTCCCATTAACATTATCAATAAAAAAAATAAAATTTAAAATTATCGTATACCTAACGTTAACTTCTAAGTTAAGTTTCACTTAAAATCTAGACGTTTGTGTTTTAGTTTGTTTATAGAAAATGTTTAATTAAGGAGATGAGAATCCAATTCTTACAAAATCCATTGTTAATAACACCATATGTACATTTATTCGTTATGAAATCGGGGCTTAATAGCTTCGCAGTGCTATTTTTGCGTACAAGTATAAGGCTTTTGTAATAAACCTTACACCGGCTTACACTTTTAGGGCGGCTTTCGATTGCAATTATTGGATGCACTTGACCGACCTGTGCTGGATTTGACACCCCATGTTAACAGCTCTGAATTCGTTCGCACCGACGTTACGTAAGCTTTTAGAATAAATCTAGTTAAGAATTTGTAGCTTATAAATACACATTTCTGTATTCCATATCACAGAGCTCAATCGTATCAAGTTAATATTCCCACGGATTTTGAGTGCTTTAATTGCACGTTGCGGCTACTGCGACAGGCCGATGAGTGGTCGGGCAGCTATCGCTTTTGGTCTTGTGCCGATGTGGATATCAAGCAAAGGAAGAACTTCAAAGAGACTTGTTCCGGAAATGGCAAATACTTCCCGTCACGTTGCAGGTGCGAGAAGAACTACTATGGCGCCCAATGCCAGTATAAGGATGAGTGCACCAGCAATGCTGACTGTGGGGTCCAGGGCAAATGCATCGATCTGGATGGCACCTCACTTCCCCGTCGCCAGTGCTACTGCAATTTTGGCTGGCATGGAAATGGCTGCAATAAGCGGTCGCCATACACGTCAACCAGTATGGATCTGTCGTCGTATGCGAAAAGGGAGTTTTCAGCGGACTATCACATGTACTGGCGTCTTTTAGAGGAACAAAAAGAGATCGAGATTGTGCTTAAGGTCAATGGCACATCTTGGGTAGGCATGGGTTGGCGTCCACGTGGTCTAACACCGGAATGCAAGAATTTCCCGCTCATTAGAGATATTGGGGATTTTAACACGACTGTGGAAGGTTTAGCATCTGAACCGGAGCCTAAAAGCGAGCCGGAGCCTAAAAGTGAACCAGAGCCTAAAAGCGAACCAGAGCCAAAGAGCGAACCAGAGCCAAGGAGCGAACCAGAGCCGAAGAGTGAGCCGGAGCCAAAGAGCGAACCAGAGCCGAAGAGCGAACCAGAGCCTAAGAGCGAGCCGGAGCCTAAAAGTGAACCAGAGCCTAAAAGCGAACCAGAGCCTAAGAGCGAACCAGAGCCGAAAAGCGAACCGGAGCCTAGTTCTGAGCCAAGCCTCAAAACAAAACGCGTCGCCAAACAAAACGATGAGTTTGCCAATATAAAAGACGTCTCCTCCGTGGCCACCAGTGTATCCTACCGGGTCAGCAGCAAAGCTGGACGCAGTTCCCGTCAAGCCACAGGTAAAAACCAAATGAGCTGCATTTGTTCTGCACTGTCTTTTAAGTTACATAAGTATATATTGTAGATTGCTTAAATTGTCGCAAGTATCCAGCAAACCTTATAGATTTGCACAATTCTGTTACAAATTGGTGCCTTTGCTTTTCATTTGCTATCACCACTTTAAATTCTGCACCAAGACTAAGCACTTATATCTATATTCTTTGTAAAATGCTAACAAAATAAACACAGAGCCGATTAGCAAAGCGGAGCCAGAAAGCGATAAGGAACAAGCAACTACCACTGAACCTGAGCCGAAAAGCGAACCAGAACCGAAAAGCGAACCGAAATCAAACGGGGAACCAGAGCCACAGAGTGAACCGGATCCAAAGAGCGAGCCGGAGCCAAAAAGCGAACCAGAGCCAAAGAGTGAACCGGAACCGAAAAGCGAACCAGAGCCAAAGAGTGAACCGGAACCGAAAAGCGAACCAGAGCCAAAAAGCGAACCAGAGCCGAAGAGCGAACCAGAGCCGAAGAGCGAACCAGAGCCGAAGAGCGAACCAGAGCCGAAGAGCGAACCAGAGCCTAAGAGCGAACCAGAGCCAACGAGCAAACCAGAGCCGAAGAGCGAACCAGAGCCAACGAGCAAACCTGAACCTAATACTGAGCCTGAACCCAAAAGTGAACTAGCACCCAGAAGTGAGCCTGACTCTAAAAGTGAACCGCAGCCTAAAAGCAAACCAGCTGCTAAAAAATCAGCAAATCTCGAGTTAGCAGGTAAACGTGTTTGACTTGCTATCGGCTCGCATTTTAAGCCCCAAACTTTATTGTCTACTAACATTACACAAAAAAAAAAGAGAAAGCTTACCAATACTTTATCAGCTAGTAAAACCGATGATTGATCCAAACCTCTTATAAATTTTGTAGATCCTAAATACAAACTTAACCCGTATACACCGCGTCATGACTTTAATCCTATGGACTGCACGGATATTGTAATTGGTTCGGCACGTGGTATGGCCAGCCGAGTGGGAGATTTCTATACTCGTGATCGGTCCACGCCACGCACTGATGAATTTTACGGCGGAAAATCAGAGCTGTCCTTGGGCACCGGCTTCGAGGAAAATGGTTCGACCACGATTATATTTCGAAAGAAGCTAGTGGCCACCGATGCAGCCGATCACACCCTGGACGATGCATTAATGCATGTGATCTGGGCGAGGGGTCAGGAACCAGGCGGATATGTGCATGAGCCAGCCTCTGGCTTGGAAACAGAGCGCTCAACCGTCAAAGAGTTTTACCAGCCAGATGAGCTTAAATACCATGGTCATAAGACGCAACGCGGCTTCACGCAAATTAACTTTTTTGGTATATCTTGCAAAACTTTAGTGCCAAATTATTTGTATAACATATACTTATTTGACTACAGAAAAGGACAAGCCCGACGCTGGCACTAGCCGCAATGATTTGAACTCCAATATCTTAGACAATGATTGCTACGGAAGATGGAAGTACCCCTCAAGTTGTTTGCCCCAGGAACACAACTGTGAGTACTATGCCAGCTGGGAGACTGTTGGAAAAGGGGACGAGATGCGCTGGCACATTGAGACATCAAATACGAAGACGTGGACGGGCATAGGATTTAGCAATGATCAGCGCATGTCGCAGACCGATGCTATTATTGGCTGGGTGGATGGCCGCAGTGGTCGTCCCTTCCTAATGGACACGTGGGTACTCGGTTATGCACCACCCAAGCTAGACGATCGTCAGGATATTTACAACGCTTCCGGTCGCATCGAGAAAGGTGTTACTATCCTTGAGTTTAATCGCAAGCGCGTAAGCAACGATGAACAAGACTTGTCATTCACGGATGATCACTGCCTTTATCTGTTCTTCCCTGTTCTTGGCGGGGCCTTCAATGTGGTTAACAAAAAGATACGCAAACACGAGCAGGTTCCACCTATATCAGCTCAACGCGTTTGCATTAAATCTTGTGGCAAAGGTAGGTCTTTTTAAATTAGTTAACTAAATTTAATGTAAAACATGTTTCTTTAAATGCAATGAAGAGCGGGAATCTGTATTTCTTGGTACCAGCACACCAGCACCAAGTCGCCTGGTCTATGCTGTGAGTGTAAGGCTAATGAACTTGGCGGAATCGTTCGAGGCACCAGAGCCGGGTTCTGTGGACTTTAACAACTTAGCCGCAACGATCTCGGACTCCTTTAATGGCATACTCTCACCTATTGCTGGTTACTATAAAACTGAAATACTTGGCTTTAAAAAGTGAGTTCAAGCATTTGACCCACCCGTTATTTAAAATTTTGAAGATAGAAGGTTGGATAGATGAACTGTAGATAACACCTAAACCATTATATAGATAAAGATTTATCTACCCCAATCAATAAATGTCTTTTCCAGTTCTCGATAAGCATATAATATCGATAATTATGAAATCCTTAATTCTTTAAATTTTGAGAGCTAAAAAAGTTTTGCTGTTAAGCTTTCATAAAAATTAAAAATCGAGGATTGGAAGTATCCTACCAATCTTGGCATTTAGACGTAGAAATATAAAAATATATTTGCAAACTTTAAAGTAAAAAGAGTTAATACAGACAAAGTTACGGATGGGCAGAAAACACATTGAGAGCACAATGTAATAGTATATAAACCTATAATGTCATCTATTTTCAAGGGATGGAACCTCAATTGTGGCCAACGTACAAGCTATGTTCGATAAATCCGATGTTAAAAAGCTGCACAGTCTAGAAACCAACAATATCGAGGAGACCAATGCAGCCGTGAAGAAGAATGCGGAAGCAGTAAAAGCAGCTCTATTGGATCAAATCGCTACAGGCAGGGTAGGCTCACTTACAGTGGATCCACAGTATTTGGACTTTAAATCCTTGGAATGTA
Source organism: Scaptomyza caliginosa (assembly GCA_035044725.1). Classification (NCBI taxonomy): domain Eukaryota; kingdom Metazoa; phylum Arthropoda; class Insecta; order Diptera; family Drosophilidae; genus Scaptomyza; species Scaptomyza caliginosa. The sequence goes on from JAWNNR010000321.1 coordinate 108,196, forward strand.
AGTACTAGAATATCGTCTATCAATATTTAATTTACATACGTTTATAATACCTTTAGATAAGAGTGCTGAGGATACAAGTGCCAAGGCAACCCTGCTTTCCTTCTTTGATCTTTCCGAGACGCGTTTGTATATTGTCTTAGGTCTGATTGCAGCCCTGGTGTTAATCGCACTAATTCAAGCGTTTTGCACAATACTAAAGGCCTCACGCAAGACCAAGAATACAAAGGTAAATGCATTTGAATAACATTTTAGTTATTGTAGTTGCTGAGTTTTTATTTTTAGCATAAACTTTCATTGTTTGTTTAAAAAAAAGCGTAAAAGCGGCGCACATTAATAACTTGAAATAGCGTTTATTTCTTACACAATTAATAATGCTTCTTAAATTGTATAATGTTATTTAAAGCTGGTTTACGTAATTCCCGATGAATGGCGCATATATCAACAGAGACAGCACCAACGTTACTATCAGCCCTCTAGCGATTTATAAACTTAAAGCATATAATTAAATAAATACCAAATGTAAATCAACAAAAAACACCCACCATTATATAAAAAAAGTATATACACTACCCTTCTACTCTACTCGTATATACATTTGCTAAATTATACCATGAAAAAAAATATATAAAACAACACTCGTAAACTGTTAGCCTTTTATCAGAAAATTCAAAAAAAAAAAAAAAATAAAATAAAACAGCGCGGATAAATTTATACATGCACTATATATACGCCCTAATGTTGGCTCGCGCCTATCAAAATTCCCAAGAATTCATTGGTAATTTAAATTTCATTTTCTTTGTTTATATATTAACCAAATATGGGTCTACTACTTTGTACTGCTAACCCTTTCAAATCATATGATCCTTTTCATTCTTTTTACTATCTTCTTCTATCCTGCATTTTATACACTTTACTTTTTGCTATTTACTATATTCTAAATCCATGCTTTTGTTATGTCTGTCACTAAAAACTACTTAAAACGCTACTGGCTAAGATTTGCTCTGATACCTAAATAATGTAAAACTGAATTGTGGTCAAACTGTGGTAAAAAAAAAAAATTAATTAAAGCAGAAAGCCGCACTTTCAGCGATGAATTCTTGAGTTTTGAAAAAAGCAAAGATAAAGAAAAGCAAATTTTCATAGCTCATTATTGCAATATATCAAAACCACCTTTGTTAATCATATTCGAGTAAATTGCTTATAATATATTAAGTATGCATGCCATAATTCGTGCTTAAAATATAACATTAAAATAATAATAAAATGTTTAAGTCAGTTACAACCGACGCAGTGCAATAACGCGATTGAGATTATTTTTACATATTGGACGGATTGAAAATGTCACTTACCTTACTTTGGTATCAGAGTTTACTTACCTTAAATACCCCATTTATTAACTATCTAATGTTCTGTTCTGTTTTCAATATCTCTTTTCATATTTGTAGCCACACCAGTTAGCATTTGTTCTTTCTAATCTAATTTGGGAAATTTGTTTTATTTTTTTTCTTCTGATTCAAATCTGTATATTAATTAGCAAAATCATTCAAGTATTCAGTAATATAAAGGCAGAACTTTTAACTCTTAAAACAGTTTTCTCTTTAGTCATGATAAGGAATTTGCAGTCATTTGACATTACCTCAACTTCAAGGCACATTCCAAATGCAATTTGAACACAATGTTTTAAAACAATTTGTATGTTTTTTTATTATAACATTAAATCGGTAGACGATTACAATTCGTGCCAAATGCTGACTGGTTAGGTGCTAAAAATTTTATGATTACACATAACAAAGGGAACACAAAACAAAAAACCTTATGTTTAACTCTTTGCTCTACTTACAGGAGAAACTTATACAAAGCTCACCCTGGAAGGAGTTTCCTTCAAACACAAATTACGCATTTGACCCCTATGGTGAAACCGAGGAGAAGCACATGACCAATAGTACCACAGCTAAGGAGAAGGCACGCAATCGTTCCTCGACTAGCAGTCAACAGACCACCTTACCCATGTCCCACTCACCCACCAGCAAATCACAGATGTACTATGAGAGCGGCAATGGAAATGCCCATGGCCATGGACCGGGGAAGAACTCTAGTGGAAACAGTCGCTCAAACAATGGTCGCGTCATGACACAGGAAAGCAACGTGGTTGGCAAAGGTTCCCAGAATACCGGGCCAGGACCGTATACGCGTGGTAGCTATACGGAGCGTGCTTATTCGTTACCCCGACAAAATAATTATTATAAACAGAGCTCGGAAAGTATGCAGCCATCTGGTTATTATACGCATGATCGCCGAGCTGTGCGAGAAAAACCCGACCGATCGGGTGGTGAGGAGCGTCGCCATCGACATGAACATGACCCCAGCTATGATCGATCACTTGATGATCCACGTTTAAACGGCGGCGCCGATACTCCAGACTTTTATTTTATGCCGTCGCAACGAAAATATTCCGGTGAAGTTGTGCGCGTCTATGTGGACTATAATAAGGACCCAAAACATTAGACATTTAACATGGTAATAGCTTCTTGAAAATACCACAAAACGTTACAAACAAGTTTCCTTGGTCATTATGGCTTCTCTGCATTCTATCCCTCTGCTGCTTCTTGTTTCGATTGCCATAAAGCAGTTTTACTGCATGTGTTTTTATTACAAAATGCCTTATTCCATTGTTATTTTTGGATGTGTAAGATTTATTAACAATTCAAACAAATCAAACAAAGCGCTAGCTATGTGGTTACACCACTGTAGAGTTTTAGATTCTCTAATAACATTTTTTTGGTCGAAATACCATTTGAAATAAAAACTCATGTTTTTTTCAATATTTATTATTTTAAAAAGTTGTAAAATAACATAAAAGACTATTTTAAATCCATTTCGGTTTCACTACGTTTTGGCGCTTAAGTGTGACATTCCGGTTTCCCTGAATGCACCATGCGTCTCTGGCAATATGGTCGCCATGTTGATTGTTTAATTAAAAAACTATTTTGTTTTTTTTTATAATTTAAATTGTAGCTATCCAACACAGTTACGAAATAAAGTTTCAAAAAGTTTGGTTAGAATTGTGTAATATAATTTTCAGGAAAGTTATTATGAATACTTTGCACAAAATATGTGTTATTATGCTGAACAAACATTCCCTTTTATGTGCAACAAAATATATAGTCACTGTATTAAATTAAATTTAATATGTATATGTATGTATGTTAGTAGTTTAAATATTCTTGAGTGCATAATATGACAGAATTAACCTACAAAATGTTTAATTTTATTTTACTTTTTTAAGAACTTTCTAATAAAGTTAGATAGTAAATAAACATAAGAAAGCTATTGAAATAACATATTAATGAAATCGAAAATAACATAAATATGGTGTACACAGCAACTCATATCATTTTGATGGATTCGATAATTAAGTTGCAGGTATTAATATTAACAAGAGATGCGACCAGTTCCGGAACCGGTACTTTGTGGATTGTGCACTTAAAGGTAAGTGGCAATGTTCAACCGAACCCTTAACGGAAACCGTTAATTTATTCAACTTTACAGTTATTCAGGGGTGCTTTTGTTACGTTATTGCTTACGTTATCTTCTAGTATGCACTAGTGTGACAAGACGAATGTGAATGCTTATCGCTATATATATATATATATATTATATATTAGCGATTTGTTATTATTTTTTACAAAAATTTAATTTTCAAGTCATGGGATTAAAAGTATTCTATGTCCGATTCCTGGTTCTAAGCTACCTTGCCACAACTTTTCTGCTCGAGTTATAAATAGTCGAACTAACACGACTTTCTTTTATATATATAGACATGCAGACCGTTATATTTCAGTGAACGGACGTATGTATGTATGTCTGTATGTATAACAACGACTGAGAATATACAGTCTGTCAAGAAAGTGTTTTCGCGTGTAGAAAAATGTATGTTTTTTCACTTTACAGACGAAAATATTACTGTAAAATGGCTCTTAAAATTTTTTTGAAATTTTTTATGTATTATTTATTTATTTCCTAATAATATATTTAAAACAAAATGATTATTCATTAAAAAACAAAAAAGTTATAACAAAAACAAATTGACTCTAACTAAATTTCACTGTCAAGAAAGTGTTTTCGTTTTTACTATTCTTGCATTCTTTCGTCTTTCTTGCTAGTACAGTTATAATTACAGTTATTTTTGCATAGCAGGTCATCATGTGCGCATATTGAAAGCAAATTAGAAATAATAGACAAAGAACAATTTAATTTTTTTATTTCCTAATAATCTGAAAATATCAGGTCTCGTTTTCAACTACGAATGGAGCTGATTACATAATTTATTGATGTTTCTCTTGGTGATTCGCTTGTCCATATTTTATTCATTGCAGAAAAAACTCTGTCGACAGGTGCGTTACTTCCAGGCCGACATAAAACGTACTTAATAATTATACGAAAGCTCGTACAATTGATATTGTTAGCACGAAAGTCGGTGAACAACTCCACCCAACGGTCTTCAAAGTCAACCTTCTCACCATTCCAGCTTGCTGTTGTGGCATCTGTGGCGTAATTGCAAATAAGCGAAAATTAGTCAAACACTTTTGTATCTTGGCTACCGCTAAGAAATCCTTGATTAGCAAATCCGTCACATTTTGTACTTCTTCCAAAGTAGGTAGGCCAAGTTTGTCCATTAAAATATATCTAGTTCTGCATTTAACTGAGTCCGTTGCTCCAAGAATTCTTTACTTGTATTATAAAATTCAGCCACGGTAGATTTCACAGTCTCCTGATCAGGTTCCTGTAATTTTGCCAATAGACTACGGACAGTGTAGGGAATGAAAAGTGCCAAGTTATTTCGAAGACGATCAATTTCCTTCAAAGTCTCTATTTTTCTTTCTTTCTTTCTTTTTTTTTTCACCCTCGATTTTTAACAAGACTTGATGAAATGTCGCTGCTTGTGCATGCAAAAATATATCCGTAACTCTAAGTTGGGATTTTTGAAGAATGTTTTTAAAATATTTGGGCATTTTGCGATGCCAAAGCAGGCCCCACATCCAATTCCAATGAGCTGCCTTCTGAGAGAAAGGTTTAATTTTGCGTGGAGTTTTTTGTCCCTTTTCTGATCTTTCCTCCAAAATTGCAGTTTGTATTGTTTCCACAAAATGCCACAATTTTCTTATTCAGATCATTGCATGATAAAATTTCCTTCAAATAATAAACAATTATATCGGACGTTTCGCCTGGCTGGTTTCGAAACTCTAAAATTTTCAAGTCATACCTTCGTAGGGTACAAAATAGCGGATCAAAACAGGAAATAATTTTGTCGCGCCATGACAGCTCTGTTAATGTTATGCAGTGTGCTTAGCGAAGGTGCTCTTTCAAATCATCCGTCGCCACAGGTGCCAGTACATTTACAAAATAACCATCACGTAAATATTATGACAGTGCGCTCAGCCAACGTCGCGAATTGAAACAAAATAGTTCACCAAATGGAGGTAGATTGAACGGAAGCAATGCATCCCGCTATCGCGCTGTTGTATCGGGGACAGCCAATCTGAAAGCGGGACAGTCCCGCCCAAAGCGGGACGTATGGTCACGTTAAGCATTTATGAAAATTACAAAACCAGTGATTATTAAATTGGTTTTAAAACACTTTTCGCGTTGCTCAACACTTTTTGCACGTTTACATAGGAATGGTAACTAGTCAAAAAATTGGCGAAAGTTAAAAAGTTTCGCATGTTTTGACTGTTAATAAATCTTTTGATGCGCTGATTACTAAGCAAATCGCAGTATTTAATGATTTAGATCAGTGGTATATTGCAAAGCAAATAATGGAGAAAGGACAATCACTCTCATATCGATACTTTGTTTTCGAACCATCGATAATGTGTTTTCCCATCGCTGGGTTAAGCGTTTCCCGCGCTTTTAGTAAAAAGTGATTGATCCACACACTATCGTAGTTCATTAAGACTATTGTGTGATCAATTGCGGAAAAATAAACTTAAAACTACATTTTGTGTATTGGGTATTAAAAACTTGACTCTATGGATATCGACGCAGAAGTGGGTCAAGCTTACAACAGGGTGCACTTCTCGACTAGGGAAGTGCTCAAAAACAATCATCGTCAACATTATTGCAATGTAAGTACATTCATGCATTTTCACTGCGATGCCATTTTAATTTTTCAATAAACTATAACAACAAAATATTTTGTTTACATTTTTTTTTTTGTAATGCAGATGATTGAGTTACTGGCCAGTAGCTGCAAAGCGTCGGGTCTGATAAATACCTCTTTTACAAATGAAGAGCTTGTTCAGTTTTGGTTGGGTGACATTTTGCCCTTAATGTTTGACCCAGATCGTAAAGTACAGGATAGTGCAGTTGCTGCCATGGCTGAGGCGCTTGTTGCGCTTGATGTATCCGTAATACATGCTGCCAAATGTTGGCCCCAGGTAAGAAGTGAGTTTGTCAACAATTACACAACGCTCATTAGCGAGATGCGCGATGCAAAGAATAACAATTGGCACAAGATCTGGACTTTGCTAGTACAGATCATGGACAGCGAACTGCTGCGTGGCTGCACGTACATCAATAAATTTTTGGCGGTAGTTGAGTTGGGTTTTCGCAGTCCAGACAACGGTGTCCGGGCCGAAGCTTTTCTCTGCTGGCGCGTCCTTATCAAAATCTTTGCCGCCTACAATGAGCTGGCAGTAGGTAAGCGTCTTCGTTTGCTACTCATACCGTTGCGCACATCACAATCCCGTTCGGCTCACGTCAGCAGCATTAAGGTGCGCGTCTGGTGGTACCTAATTACCTGCCTAGATGCAGAACTACCCAAATCATTTGACACAGCTGTAGAGAATTTTCTGAGCTTTCTTTTTGGTGGTGGCGCACGTGGAATTGCGACTGGAATAGCTCATAACTATCAAGCAGCGCGCGAACTTGCACTGCCATGCTTGGTTGCTTTGTGGAATCTGGAACCCAGCTCAAAGTCGCTTGAGCATATGCTAAGCAATATGCGCCTTGAGGTGCTTTATCAACCGTCGCCACTTATGAATGCCGAAGTGCTGCAACAACACTGGGGTCCCATGCTGGCAGCAGCTGTTGTCGCCATAAAGCTGCTTAACCACACAGAAACAAGCGTGGAAACGGAGCAGGAGCTGTTGCATTTGCTGCTGCGTAATTTAACACTGGCCATGTTCAAGCTACGTGTATCCCCCTTCACCGTTGCCTGCTGTGCTGAACTTGGTAAGACAATAGCCGACGATGGCAGCATTGTGCGCGCTGTTTTCAACACATGCGCTGCTCTGGTCATGCATCCCGAACGCGAAGAGTCCGTAGACGTGCTTGAAGCGTATATGAAGCTCTGTCTCAAAGCACGAGTGGAAGTGCCGCCAGCGATACTGCAAAGATGTGTTGTCCTTATATATGGGCCAAAACAACTGGAGGCACGAAACTCAAGCGAATTTCGTCAACTTGGTACCTTTGCTGAGATGCTTATGAAGACTAACGATGAAGAAGACTATGAAGTCTTCAGCGTCAAGTTGTTAATTTGGCGTCAGGTTACTTTAGCAATTCTCAACTATTTGCGCAACAATCCATTGGAATATCGTGTATCTCACAATGCCATACTTGTGGACAGCTGGATATTGTGGCCGCTGCAGACATGTGCTAGTTTTGCAAAGCGACGAGCAAATACCCCATTTGATGGCGGCTTCTGTGATCTGTGGCGACAGCTAATCACTGCTGGTCATAGTGGTCATGACCGCAAGAAGTTTGTTGTCGAGCTTAAAACGGCGCTACTTGATCAGCTTCAAAATGGCAGCAAGGAGGAGCCGCACTTTGCAGAAATGTTTGATATCTATGTAAGTGCGGTGCTCAAGCTGGGCATCTGCAAGGATTCGCCACTCTATAAGGATGTGTTTGAGCTGTTTCAAGCTCTGCTTGAACGGCCATCGCTCTCGCAGTCGATTCTAGAAGGCTGCCTGAACACCCTGCGTAATGTAATACTAGATCTTCGCCAGAATGAATTGATAGTCGTTTTTGATGCACTAAAACCAACTTTGGCTGCGGTTATGCAATGCTGGAGTAAGTCGAAATTTGAAGGCAGCTTTCTAAACGAATGGAAGCGGACCATACTGGATAAATTTCGTAAGTTATCCACGAAAAGCATGGCCAATCAACTAAAAGATGTCTTGAAAAGCGACGAACTATTTGTTATTATACCCTCCGTTTGGAGCCTTAATCCAGATAAACTTACCGATCGCCAAAAGGAACGCTTTGCTGAGAAGTCAGACATACCAGCACTGTATAATGATATGAGCCAGTCTCAGGACTCTTCAATCAAACCCTGGACACCCAAAAAGGTTGTCATTGCAAAGAGCAAACAAAGCGAACTAACAATAGCAAGTGAAGAAGAAACGAACATTCCAAACAAACACGTACAGGAGAATGTTGTAGTCATTGAAGAATCACCACCAGAACAGCTTACTTTTACAGCAATATTAAGCCCACCTACGCGCCGCCGTCAATTTAACGAAACATCCAACTCCGATGTTAGCACTTCGGAAAAATACAATTTTCGCAAACCACGCACTCAAACTGAAGGTGAATCCAAATTATCAGCACTTTCAAATGAAGGTACACCTGCTGCACGTCAGATGCGCAAACGAGCTGCACAAAAGGATAACAACATTGAGCATCTGTCAACAGCTAATGATAAATCACGTTCACCACGAAAGCAATCGGTAATATCACAAACAGCAGGTAAGACCAACCGAAACCCGCTTTCTAAAATTGTGTACCTTTATTAATATTATTATAACTTTGTAGCTAGCTCACAAAAGCTGAAGGGAACTGACAAAGCTAGTCCTATGCAAAGTGAGGATCTGTTTCCTGAACTAACAACCCCCTCAGTTATGCCTTCGACCGGACAATTGTCTGAATTGTCAAAAAAAACATCAAGTGTACAGGACATGGTATTGGATGGGACGCCTGAGTCGGTTGTGGAATCAGTAGCAACCACACAAATGCCGTCAGAGCAATTAGCTGATCCTACTCCCACTGTGGAGTCATCTCCCAGAAAAGGAAACACACGACTATGCAATTTGGTAAGAAAATCAGTATTTTCCTTTTAAATTAAGCATAAATATTTGTTTTTATCCTAAACTATGAACTGGGTAAAAAAAAAACTGGTTTATAGATTTGTGAAAAGAAAGTTACATACAGATGTCCGATCCTATAAAGTATATGTAATCCTAATCAGCATGAACATCCGAGTCGATATGACCATGTCAGTCTGTACGAACATTTTGATTTTCAAGACTATAAAAGCCAAAGACTTCATGCGACTTAAAGCTCTACCATACCCAAATCAAGTTAATTTTAAATTATTGATCATTTGTTTTCAATATGCACACGGAGTTGATAGCGAAAAATTCTTGAAATTGGAAAATGTAAAGTGGTTTTTATAATTTACGAAATAATAATTAAAAACTGTAAAAACGTACCATATATATTTTGAAAATATATATTAAAATTTAACCTCGTAGTTAGCTATGATATTAGCTTGCTATCAATGCTAGCCTATATAATTTTATTATGTGATTCCCATTCTGCAAAAGTTAAGGTTATTAAAATAGTCTTTATGCTTTCTTTTTTTTTAGAACTGTTTCGAACTTTCGAACTGTTCTCTGTTTATATATTTTTACACCATTTATACCATTTATACTTGTAAGCTAAAACTAAAAAATGAGCTTAAACTTTAATTATTTTTTTAAAGGATTAAGTTTAATTAAAATTAATTATTAAACTTTGCTAAAATATCAACTTTAAAAATAATTCACTTAACTTAAACTTTGCATTTTCAATGTTCAAATTGCATAGATTTAAAGAACTGAAACGGTGAAACAACAATATTTTTTTTATCAAATATGTTATTTAAATTAGTAACCAGTAACGTTTTGAACTTAAGAAGTCTCTAATAGTTTATTTAAAGCTTTATTTAAATACATACGTTTGTTAGCAAACGCATCTTACAAAAGCGAACTGCTAAACTTATCTATAAAAACTTTTAAAAATTTATGTGCTTTTCTACAATTTAAATTTTGCATTGCAGAACTCACCGCCGGATCGTAAACAGACGAACAACTCAACAAGTCCAACATTACGCCCAAAGCCGTCGGCACATTTGACTGGACGAGGTGCGCAATTGATAAATATGATACGCAACAAGAAACTCGATGCTGGTACACTATCGAATACAAATTCCTCTGTATCGTCTGCTACGACCAGAAACCAAATGCCACAGGCGCGTTTAATGGAACGATCTGATATGGTTGCGACGCCGACCACTGAATTAAACGAACTGGTCGCTGCGGAGCACACGTCGACCCCCATACAGGCCAAGGACCTGTTAATATTCTCGAAGCGGCTGCCATCGCCATCCGCCAGTCCATCAGCATCGATTTTAAAACGCAAGTTACGTTGCGAGAGCTTTGATGACTTCGAGTCGCCGGCTCTGAAGCGTAAGCGAGTCAGTTTTCATGATCCGCCTGTATCCATAACAAAGGAATATCTTCGAGATGCTGATGACACGCGCAGCAAGCCAAAGCGTTGCCTGCTTCTGGACAAATTAGCGTCGACTTCAGATGTGCGGCAGGCACTAAAACGACGTGGTCGATTGGACAGCATCATTGAAATTGAAAAGTTCGCTCACGAGCAGACGGCTAGAAGTGCAGAGTTGGATAAAATCATGAACAAGACTCATGACCCCGTAGAAGACGAAGCTTTTGACTCACTTAAATGGAACGAAACTACAATATTACAGAACAACAACAACAATAGCTGTCGCAGCGTGGATAAAAAGGTGACGGAGGCCAAGATGGATACACAGCCTGCGGCAACGTCACCCTGTCGTGACCTAGCTATATTAGATACGGAGTCTGCATTAGATCTAGTTGTGGAGCAATGCTCACTCGAAACAGTACTAAAGCGTTACTTTGCCAAACCAAATGGTACACCACTAAAATATGCTCTCAATATTGCCAAATTTCTGTCCAATCAAATGACTGGAAACGATAAACTGAAGAGCAATGTTCTGGAAACCCTCTCAGAGAATCACTCCAAGGACTTTCTGGATCATGCTGTGCGCGAAAACCTTTCATCGGTAGTGTGCGATCGCCTGAATCCCAACTCAGTACTGGAGTATATCTGCGCCAAGTCGAAAATCAACAGCACTTGCCGCAGCAACCTATTGGTACAGGTGCCAACAATGGTACGCTCGGATGAGGAGCGTATGGCATTGTTTCAAAATCTGCTGCAGCACTGCAGCCTCAGAGATGACCAGCTCCTTGATTTCATTGGTCAGCTTGTGCAAATGCGACCCCTTCACAGCACAGAACGCAGTAGCTGCCCCAAAGACAGCGATAATGACAATGTTGCCGAAACGGCAGCAGACTCTTCCTCCAATTTGTGAGTTATTTGCAACAACAATAATTTTACACCTAGAGTACATAACATTATCAAGATTGTGTTGATAGACCTCATTGTATTCTACTTAAATCAACATTTTTTTTTTATATTTACTCGCCGTTTGTTCAAACTGCTTTCACGGTTTTCCCGAATAGGAAAACAAATTATACATTTATAAATAAACTCAATTATTTTAAATCCTAACAAAATTTCACTGGGATTTGAGTTTTACTAAAGTTAATATCGGATTTAGAAAACAAAAAAAACGGTATGTATAGAATTCTTACAATAAGAAGCAAAGCAAATATGCGACGTAATTTAGTTTTTTTCTTGAAACTGCAAAGGTAATTGCGTACTGTCTTTGTATGAAACTTAATCGCTTTCGTTAATCCAGTTTTTGACAGGAAATTAATATAAAACAATTTCACTTCAGCTTTATTAACCTTTTTTCCAACTATTAGTAAATAAAATAAATTTTTGTTTATTTTAAGTGCAGTTTACGACTTATTACAACAATAGTTTGCTTGTATAAATAATAGCTAAAAAATGTTTTATATTTTAAAAAATTACATATGTATACGAAGAACGAGTTGGTGCTGATTTCAGTTTTACCTGACCCTAAGTCGCTTAGTTTACTAGTTACCTAAATGAAATAAATCATTAAAGGTTAGATAAGATTCGTAAAATTTTAAAATACAGGGGATAGACACATATTAGTACATACATACATATATCCCCCATTTAATTTTATTATAAATATTCACGTGCGGACAGAACGTAGTTCAATAAAGCTTTTTTAGTCGTCTTCTGCTGTATCGTCTACTTGTCGCCATGACCGACCGCAAGCTTAAAGCTTTCCCGGTGCGTCGTAACTTTGTGAAGGCGTGCAGCACGCATCAAATGCGTGTGCGGTTAAATTTGTCAAAAACAGCCAACGATTATTTGATTAAATGCCAAAGCATATAAAGCATATCCATATGTACATATATGCATGTAAGTATCGAAAATTTAGATCCGAAAAACAACAATGTCACGAATCTGACATTTTAGATGCGGCCAATGTGCGAAGGTTATTTGTAGGTCTGTACATTGTGGATCTGTATTTGGCTCTAGCTATATATATAGCAATGGGAATTCTGGCATGGCTCGTGTCACACAGAACTAACTGACCTAGCCCAATCCAATGACGTCAGAGTGTCTAGTGTACGTCTAAAAGTCATTATTTACAGTTCAGATTCCGTCTGGCATGATTAAGCACTCAACTTGAAGTACCCAAATTTTTTTTTAATTTGAAATACAGAAATTTGATTAATTTTTGATGATTAATTAACGGAACAGATATAATACTGAGAAATTTTATTTTTATAATTCATGATCATTAATATAAGAAATTAATATATAAATAAATATAATATATTAATAAATTAATATATAATCGAAATAGATTTGATATCGACTTGTTTTCACAAAACTGCTAATTTTGAACGTTGAACAATTATCAATAATCCGATGTTAATGCTTATCAAGAATATATGTATATGTATATGGGCTAACAGATTCTTTTATCTACCTGTTACATTGAGTTGCACAAAACTAACGTAGTCATTTGTAGTGTTTTATCCAGTTCTTAACATTAACATTAACAACAACGTCCAGTTAGTTCATTAACCAAGTGAACTCGTCATTCACGAGTGTTTAAATAGTTTATGTCGAGTGCTTGCTAGCCAATTAGACTGTTACAGCCAGTATGAGAGTGCGTTATAACAGCTGTTTGTTCAAAGAGGGAGGGAACCTCAAGTTGCATGTTCTCTGAGTCAAAACAACTGCACATGCAATAGTTGCATCCCCAGCCAGACAGCTGTATGGGTGGATGCAAAAGCATTCAGCGTACAGAGTGACGGCAACTATCAAACAACGCAGTGGTAGTGGCAACGGCAGGGCGAACGGACGGACGGGGCAGCAGAAATAAAAGTTCACACGATTCACAGCAACGACAACAACTGCTCACAAATTCCAGCAAAGAGAATACCAACGGTAAGCCTTGAACACACAATTTAACTTAGCTCAGAGCGAACGCGGGCAGCATAAACAGCACAGGCCGAGTAGATTGTGAAACAAATGTGTATAAAACTCTGATGTAATCATTTGCTGTTACGCTCACAAAAAATCAGATAAAAAATTCTAAAAACGGAAATTTTAAAATAATTTCCGCACTCGTAAGCGCTGCGGATTTTTTTGTAAGTATACTTTACTATTACTGCGTGTTGCTCAAAACTTGCGCTGGAAATACAGTTCGTAAACATTGCGTACGAATTTTGAAATAGCACCAAAAATAAAACTTAACTGAACACTAAAAAGTACGAACAATTCCATAACCGAGCTAAGTTTTTTTTTTTCTTTTTTTTTAATCGGTATGGCACGTTATGAAGCGTTGAACATCTATATCGATTTTACACTTCTTTTTTTTTGGCAAAATATAGTGTGTTTATTGCTTGGTTGGAACGAAACACACTCATACTTCCAATGCTGCGTGCTTCGGCAGCGACAAAAGTTCGCAAAAAGCTTTTACATCACTTTCAAACGCTCTCACTTGTTGCTCTCTCATTTTGTAAAAAGCTAACATTCGAATAGCATAGCACTTTTGTTTTTAAAACATCTCTTAAATATATTTAACATTTTTAGTCAACAATCACAAGCAATAACAAGAAAGAAAGAAGCGAGAGTCTGCAAATAGTATGTCGTCGCGTATGTTTAAAATCGGCGTCACCGCCGCCAGTGCCTGTGTTGGCTCTGTAATTGCTTCATGGAGCATCGATCGCTGGAACTCGCCGCATGTGGTAAATAACATTGTATCATTTACCTTGTTAGCAAACCTATACACTGACGTTGTCCTATAGGTCAACAATGCCGTTCAACGCCCTCCCAAACGTAAGCGCACTCTGCCAATGCGCAGCGAACAAATAAAATCCCTGATGAGCGGTGACGAATACGATGTACTCATCATAGGTGGTGGCGCCACTGGTGCTGGCTGTGCACTTGACTCCGTTACGCGAGGTTTGAACTTTATATATTTAAGAAAATCAGGCTTATGTTTATTGTTTGTTTTGCTCTTCTACCCAGGTCTTAAAACGGCGCTCGTAGAGCTGGATGACTTTGCTAGCGGTACCTCATCGCGCTCCACTAAACTAATTCACGGCGGCGTACGTTATCTGCAAAAGGCCATTTTAGGCGTAAGTATATAGTATAGAAAGATAAATTTACTACAAATTTACTTAAAAATTAAACCATTAAATAGCATTGAAACGTAGTTTAAATATTAAAAAAATGCGGACTTGTGCAAATAAAATGTACACATTAGGCTTGCTTCTTTTTGGCACTTGTTCACGGTGCCAACGCAAGACTTTTGTTTAAGAGTGAGAGAGAGTAAATCGTTAGAGCTTAAAGTTTTTATTATTCAGTCGGTCCCGATACAAAGCAGGATGTTTGCTTGCAAAACATTTGCAAAATAGTCTAATTGTATTAAAAAATGGAATTAGGGTAGAATTATAAATTTTCTTAAGAAATAACCCAGAAGAGGAAGTTGTTGTCGCTGACGATTAGCCGGAAATGCAACATATGTTAGGGAGTTGTTGACAAATTCCAATTATTCATTTTTTGCACCCTAACTTTTAATTTAAAAATCTAAAAGTGCTTGGAATTTTACATTTAACATTTTACTTGAAACATTTTTATTAAGCTAGAAGTAATGCTTGTATAAACAATGACTTTGATTATCGCTACAGCTAGACCTTGAGCAATATAGAATGGTTAAGGAGGCTCTGGCCGAACGCGCTACAATGCTTGAATCAGCGCCCCATTTGACGCATCCGTTGCCTATTATGCTGCCGGTCTACACGTAAATAGCCATACCCGCCGATTAGGCCTCCAATAAGTTTATAAAATGTATATTATGCTTATATTTTTAAAAATATTTTAGGTGGTGGCAGGTACCGTATTTCTGGGTGGGCATCAAAGCGTATGATATGGTGGCCGGCGATCGTAATGTAAAAAGTTCATATTTGCTGTCAAAGAAGGACGCTTTGGAGCTGTTTCCTATGTTAAAGAAGGATAAGCTTTGCGGCGCTATTGTATACTACGATGGACAGCAGGATGATGCACGCATGTGCCTTGCAGTAGCCTTGACAGCGGCTCGGCATGGTGCCACTGTGTGCAATCATGTTGAGGTCAAGGAGCTACTTAAAAAAGACGATGGCACTGGGAAGAAAGTACTGTGCGGTGCCAAGGTGAAGGATCATATTACTGGCAAGGAATTCACCGTTAAGGCCAAATGCGTTATCAACGCCACTGGTCCCTTTACCGACTCCATTCGCAAAATGGATGACCCGACTGTAAAGAGCATTTGCTGTCCCAGTTCTGGTGTGCATATTGTTTTGCCCGGCTACTACAGTCCTGATCAGATGGGTCTGCTTGATCCCTCTACGTCCGATGGCCGTGTAATTTTCTTCCTACCTTGGCAACGCCAAACAATTGCAGGCACGACCGATTTACCCTGCGAAATTACGCATAGTCCCACTCCCACTGAGGATGAAATTCAGTTCATTTTAAGCGAAATTAAAAATTATCTTAATGCCGACGTTGAGGTGCGACGTGGTGACGTGCTGTCTGCCTGGAGCGGCATCCGCCCGCTTGTCTCTGACCCTAACAAAGACGACACACAATCCCTTGCGCGCAATCACATCGTCCATGTCAGCCCCTCCAACCTGATAACTATCGCTGGTGGCAAGTGGACGACTTATAGAGCTATGGCGGAGCACACAGTTGATGCGGCCATTAAGGGTAACTTATCTTGTTTGACAGTTTTTTAATTAATAACATAAGAGAAATTAATTGTATTCTTTAACTTTGCCAGCCTGCAATCTAAAGCCGGAACGGCCTGAAGCGGTCACGTCATTCTTGAAAATCGAGGGAGGACAGGGCTGGACGCCGACCATGTATATACGCTTGGTGCAAGATTTCGGACTAGAGTGCGAGGTAGCTCAGCATCTTGCCAAGTCGTATGGTGACCGCGCATTTGCTGTCGCCAAGATGGCATCGCTCACTGGAAAACGCTGGCCCATTATCGGTAATCGTATTCATCCCGAGTTTCCCTACATCGATGCGGAGATTCGTTATGGTGTGCGTGAGTACGCCTGCACTGCTGTAGATATGATTGCACGTCGCATGCGCTTGTCCTTCCTCAACGTCCAGGCGGCTTCGGAGGCGCTGCCCGCCGTCGTGGACATTATGGGTGAGGAGCTTCAGTGGTCTAAGGATGAGAAGCAGCGCCAGATTAAGCTTGCCACTGAGTTCCTGGCAAACGAAATGGGTCATGCAATCAATCGCACATCGAAGGAGAGAATACCTATCAAACTGTCTAAGGAGGAAATACAGACATATGTCAAAAGATTTGAGCTCATCGACAAGGACAAAAAGGGATATGTCTCAATCAATGACATACGTCGTGCGCTGAAGAACTTTGGAGATGGCGACGTCTCCGGCGAGCAGCTTCACGATATTCTGAAAGAGATTGACACCAACATGAACGGTCAGGTGGAGCTTGATGAATATCTACAGGTAAGCTTTTAAATACATTTAGTGCGTATTTATCTGAACTGATAATTATAACAATATGTATTTAAAATATTCCAATTAATACAGATGATGTCCGCTATAAAAACGGGTGATGTGGCATATTCCCGTTTTGCTCGCATGGCCGAGTTAGAAGAGCAGAAGCACGAAGCAGCCAATCTTAAGCAGAAGATCAGTGTTGACCGCTCAGGTGGTGGCTTGTAAATGACTTTATAGGGATTACATCGCACAACCATTTTGTAGAAATAAGCCACTAACAAATTATTGAAAGCTATGTAACTATTTGTAAAACCTATTTTCTTTACATTTTGCTGTTAATAAAGTTTTAAATCTTACTTTAACAATTTTACTAAGACAAATTGCAGGCCGACGTGTCAGTTGGTTTCTCGTCTGATTTAAGGGACGTACTCATACTTGAATGTGGCTCTGATTTGCGTTGATCACGTCCCATAAGTTTTTTCTCTCGCTCCGCACGGGTACCTATTGTAAAAAGCATAATTTATGTATTTTTAAACACACATACTTAACATAGGTCATGCATCCATACTAAACGAAGAGGTCACATTTTGATCAATGTCTTTTGTCAAGTTGCCATCTGCTCTTTCAAGACAATAAAGCTGGCTCACAACGCAGTTAAACATATCATCCCTTTGGTTTTTTTTTAATCCAGCAAACAAATCTAATTTAGGGTCCCAAAAAAAAGGCAGCTTTCCACTCTTGTTAGATGTTGCTAGCGATTTCTTTAAATCTCTAAAAATCTAAAATGTAAATAAAATAAAAACAAGAAAACTCTGTTTTAAATTTCATTCCGACAATAGTAATCACTTACATCTATAAGGATATCCTTTAGTTGCTGGTTTTTCCAATAGGAACCAGGCTTTTCCTTAACTTGCCATAGCAAAATAGTCTTAATGTAATAGCTCTTTAGATTGTTCATGTTTTGGTGACTGTCGCGAAATTTTTTGACAAATCTAATAGCATCTTTAAGCCGGTTTTTGTCCTTAATCATAACGTTCTCGGCATCAAAGTAGGACGCCCGGAAAGAGACATTATTATTTTGGAATGGCTTTAAGGGTTTCGGTACTGCTTCCCAAAAGCGAATGTCCTTGAAATATAGACGTTGTGTGGGATCTAAAATATTTTGTTTTGAGTCTAATTTGATGGCTGGCACAAAATCCACGGAGTATTTAATATCCCCTTCATTTATGGTCATCGTGTGTGCTGGTCCACTTCTGGTGTATGCTATTTTGGCGACTTTTCCATTGACCGTTATCTGGTTGTTCATTCGGCTAAGAGCGCATGCCACAGCTCTACTTATCGTACTTTGTAGTTTATCCTCGATAAGTAAATTAGCTGCTGTAACCAATTTTTTTAAAGTTGTATATGTATATTTGTTATGCTGTTGATTTTGAAGAAAATTAAGAACCTCCGTCATGTCCAAAGTTACATTTCCGGCATTTTTGGGATCTTTCTTAACAATAATCTTATCATTTCCCGGAAACTGTAAATGTAACATCACATCATATTCATTGGGTTTTGTTATTTTTAAATTGTCCCCGTAACTACCTTTGAAATAAAATAAGATACATACATATATAATTACATAGATTTCAGATCAACACTGAAAAATTAAGTAAAACACAACGTAAGACAAATTATGCAAAGTTTATTTCGTTTTCCAAGTAAATGTAAAATCAAGCAACCTCGTGATGACGTGAACCCTAATGATATACGATTTTTTTTGTGTATCAGCATTATCAAAAAGTCGAAGCCACCGTGCGGTACGAGTGTTTGACAAGAAAGTCAGGAATAAGCGATAAATAATGTTAATATAGACTTTGAAAAGTTCAACCTGAAGACGATTGCCGACAAGTATATGGGTGAACTAAAAACAGGCTTTTACCAGATAACTCAGCTAGAGTTCTTTCGACTTTTCTTTGGTTTGAAGAAGGCAACGGACAATTTACTAGAAATCTTAAGCGACGTTCTGCGGGGGCAGATCGAAATGTCCTAACCTAACCTATTAGGCGTGAATTTGCGTGTAGCGCAATGGAAGTAACATGACGATGCAAAATCAAATAGGGGAAATGTAAGAACCATTGAACTGTACACTAAGCCGACCGCAGTATTAAGCATATGCGAATAACAAGCTATAAAAGGGGAAACGGATCAATAAGCAAATATAAATAAGGAAAGATCCCAGTTCCAAAGGTCACAATTCTTTTTAACGCCGATAGACGTTTATAAATGTACTAAGCCACTTGCTTTAGCCACAGACTCCTTAGTCGGATAATCTCTCACAGCAAACTAAGCTACTTACATGCGTAAATTGCTAACTAGTAAAATATAAATAAAATATAATTTGTTTGAGAAAAAAAGAGTAACTGAAATATATAACCGCCATTGTTATCATCGAACTGAACTTTTAAATAAAAATACAGAAAACCAGATCCAACAGAGCTCTGCTTCTAATCCTTTATTTATAACACCGTTTGAGGGGCTAAATGTTTTGATAAGATTTATAGATATAAAAAATAAAATAAAAATAAAAAAGTCCCACGACGCCTTACTAACCATAGAAAAATATCAGACCGCCTAAAAACCTAAGTATAATTTCAACTCAAAACTACCTTATAAGCAACATTACATAGACCTAAGGAAACAGTTCAAAGCACGCTTTAACATTATAATATCCTTTCCTCTATTGCTTTTCTGCTTGCAATACTTGCATGAATAAGTAAAAACACACGGTTGTTACAAGTTAAGCGTTTAGTTTATACGCATCAGCGTCTTATTTAGAACCTAATTATCGAAAGAGTGAGTGAAGGGAAGCATAAGTGTGATCAAGTTCAAGTATTTATAGTTGTCCGAAATGTAAGTTAATATTTGACAAAATCATTAAAGCACAAGAATTAAGAATTAATCTTATTATTATCATTACCGTTAAATGTGCTTATAGCTTATGTATGTATGTATAAATAAATAGGAATCTATTTGCAAAATGTGGTGGGTCTGATGCGACTATTTTCCTGTCAATTTTTGGTAACTCTAAATGTATAATATGTATAAATGTAATTATATGCCATGCCTAAATAAAAAAAGATTGGAAAAGTTTCCCTAGGACAAAGCACAAAACCAATAAACTATTATTTTCGGTATCACAGCATAATCACAACATTGAGAGTCCCAAACTATACAATATTAACGAGCTGTAAAGCAAAAATTTAAAATATGTTTGCCAAATTTGATGAACTTAGCGATTATCTGTTGTCAATAGCCACTTTAAGTTATAGCTCGATTCCGCCACTAAAGCGACTTGCTATCTTTTTTTCTTCTCCTAATGTAGCTAATGCTTCAATATCTTCGACATTACCAGGTGATGATCAAAAGCAGAAATATCATTAACTTTCGTAGATATGCCTCTGTTTTTTCCAGGGTAAAGTCTCTTGAATTCAGATGATGAATTGATCTGTTGCCCTATATTTTAGTCGGCTCATACCATAAATCATTCGTCGTATTACACTTGATGTGAGAACAACAAACCTTCAAATTCACAACCCAATAGTGTTAAGTGCAATGTCTGAATCTATGCCAGTTACACCAAGGAAAGCCTTGATTAAATAATATAAATAACATATAGAATGCACGACGAAAAAATGCCGATCCTAGAAACATACACATAGTGCTTGATTCGTAAATCAAATCGGTATTTTACCGTCGTGCATTCTATATGTTATTTACTTATAGTGAAATTACTGTTCGTCGAATAGCAAAGCACCTGGTTCAATTTTAATTTTTGTATATATATATCGTTTTTAATTGCTAGACTTAACGTAGGTAGAAATGGTTTTATCAGTCGGTTTTCTCAAGCTACAAGACAAGGCTGATTTGGGGGTTGTTGTATGTGCGTTTTAGCAAATTGAGTATTTTTGTGCTAAAGAGAAAACATTTATATACATTTTTCCTCTTATATATAATTTATTTTTGTATATAATATACTTTTATGGTTAAGCAATTATTGAAGTGATATTATGAAGTTTTACCATTTAGCCATTTGCTATTTTTGTCTCTTATATTGCACTTTTCCTCAATGAAACTGTCGCATTTTGGGTAATCGCGTTGCTCTATATCAAGCGTAAGCACTCAATAATAAAAGTTAACATGCTCAATTAGATGAATAAGCATAAATCTCAGTAATCATTTTTGACTGACCTCTAATCCTGAAGATATTGAATGTGTAAATGTGGAGCACCACAAAGCTTATTTTTCAATCAATAACTAAAAAACCTACCGTGACTTCCAGTTCAAATGATATGGTTTAAGTTTTGAAGTGGTATTCAACAAAACCTTAAATTTAAAGTGATTGAACGCCAATTTGTTGTACATTATATTACATTAAAAAAAATAACTTTATGATTTTCTTATATTCGTCATTTTAATAATCATCCATCAAATATCATAATAATAATAATAACACCTGAATGCCATAAGGTCGCTATTTTTTGTTTTCGTTAAATTTGAGTAGTATAACTACAAAGCAAAAGTATTACCCTTATAGTTAGTTAACTTTCATTTAGCATCCCGGGCAAAACATCGTATCATCAAAAAAGGGTCCCCAAAGGCTTATTACCCCAAAATTGGTTCAACTAGTGGGGGACGAAATTGGGAAAAAATGTTTTTGGGAAAGTGTGCACCTAGCTCCACGAAAACATAACTTAAAAATAAAGGGTCTAGGATGACGTTCGATATAATCCACTTGGAAGAACTTACCAGGAAGCTTATTTCTTCCAAAAATAATAGGTTACGGAAATTAGTTAAGACCAACGGAAAACATTAATTATTTAAATAACAGTTTTGCTAAATACCACATCATTTGAACTGCCACTGTCACTGTATGTTCTAATGCGGCAATTAAATTTGTTATCTAATTTAATCTAATATAAATACAAATAAGAAAAAAGCCTGTAAATACAAACTGCGTAAGTTATTTCGAACATTTTAACGTGTATTAGATTTGGGCTCCGGCGGCATATTAAAACTACGCGCTATCAAAAGGTAGCTAAAGATTAACTAACTAGACGACGATAGCAAAGTTATCTTTACTTTTTACAATACAACAATTGTAAAAATGACTGCATACATAGAATAAAAATTTAAAACCAATAAGCAAAAAAATTGCTCTACTTGTCCCTGTCCATTTTTGCCCCATCCATTCCGTGTGAGACCGATATCTGACAACTCTGACACGGCCACCAACATGTATTTGAATGGACAGTAAAAGTTTGCAAAATAAAAGTTTTTTTTTGTTTTTTTACATACCACACAATTTGTGTCCACGTAACCACTTTGATAGTGGCAGCTCCTTTACCAATTCTCTGTAAAGTGAATCACGCAGTGTATTATAATGTTCAGCGTACACTTGCCGGTCACTATTAATATTTATAAAATTTGTATTTGTTGCGTGTAAACGTTGCTCCAAATTTGCCATCCTTTTTAAATGCAGTCGACCAAAACGGTATAAGCTTGTACCAATGAACAGCCTTTGTCATAGCTCACAATAAACATCGATATCAGAAAACGATCAGTTTCTTAGTTAAAAAATCGATGCATCATATTGTCACTATTAAATGACAAAAATCGTTTCAGAGGAAATGCGAAACTAGGATATGTAACGCCATGCGTGCCATACACATAAATCAAACAGCAATACCATTATAAAGTTGCAGAAATTTTTATTTTGATAAAAATCTGATAATACCTTCAAATATATACTGTCAAACATTTAGCAGTCACTTTGATGGATTTAAATTCTTCGATCTCTCCCCCACCGACTGTTGAACTAAGTAAGATTCATGATGGCGCTGGTAACATAATTTCTAGGTGAAATGCGGGGATTAAAAATTGCTTCAGTATTGACTTGGCAACCTTAAATGTAATAATAAAATCTTAACAAACAAGCAAAAGCAAGAAGTAATTGCATAGCATACCGCTTTCCGCCAAAAACATAGCACGGTCATACAAAATAATAGATTCGACTAAAATTTAAAATAAAAAAAAATTAAATTAAAATATATTGTGTACAAATTTCCTTGGTAGTTTACCCAGTGGCGCTAACATAAGACGCAGCGTATAAAAGCAGACAATGCGTCGCCAGTTCAATAAATCTGCCCTAATTTGATCGGGATTTGAAATTGGCAGCTTAGCAAAACGTGTGCCATCTATAGCCTTTTTAAAATAGCTGAAATTTGAATATAAAAAATGGTGTTACTTGATAACAATTCAATGAAAAATAATTACGTCAATCGTACTCATTAAAGTTCATGCCAGGTTTGTGTTTAACATTTTGCAATGCTGAATGTCTTAATTCCGGCATGTGGCGCACAATGATGCGCTCGGCAGCCGCACGCAGCGAGTGTATCTTTAGGTATTCATAGTCATCCGATTGGAGGCGATCATGGTAAAGCTCTATTGCATGACAAGCTATTTCACGTGCCTCATAGCTTAGTTGGCACTTGCCACCTGGTCGCCGTTGTAGCTGCGAACTTAGTGGATATCCGTGCAATGCCATATGTGGATGTGTTTCCTGTGTGCTCATTTTTTGGTAGCAACAGCCAACAAAATTCAGAAATCTTGCTTGTTTGCAGCTTAAAAACATGCGCATCAGCGTTGGGCCCAAGTCTCCACACGGGTGCAGCCCAATTATGCCGAAATGAAAGTCGCAGTCGGGCAATTTTAGTGCAGTTCTAATGCTCTCTACAAATTGGTCTACATTTGTGTTGCTTGTGAGATGCTGAGTAAGATGCGCAGGCCGTTTAAAATGAGCTGTTTCATTTTTTTCCATGTGTTTGGAAGCAATGCTTTCCAGCTTAGCATCAATAGCCAGCGCCTGCTGATTCAACTCTGACCGCATTTCGAAACAACACACATTAATGCCATAACCATAGCCTAGAATTCGAGCTAAATGTCCTAGGCCAGCACCAAAGTCTACCACAAAGTCAATCGACGTCTTTTGGCAGGTTAGCGCACAAAATGATGCCATTTTTTTGATCTCGTAAGCTTTTTTTGGCTTGACGTGCTTCATGAACATATGTTTAAGCTTACGATGCTCTAGCAGCTGACATGACGGCAAGAACTATGAAAGAAAGCCATAAATATGTTAAATCATATCAAGTAGTAGTATTTAACCCACATCGAGCTGCTTCTTTGGGATCCTGTCAATGCACACAGAGCGCAACCATTGGCGCAGAGCCAACAGCTCAAGGGGCCATAGCACTTTTTTTGCATTGACACTTTTTTCACACTGGAGCAGTTCTTTAAGTGTTTCTACCGGCAAATTTTCAAAATGTCTTTGCCAGCTTGATGGCAGTTTACTCCAGTGATCATCCACATAGAAGTTCTATTTGAATTAATAACATGTCACAAGTTATTTATTTTGTTTTTATGTTTGCAAATTTTTCAACATACCAACACAACGGAATCCAACAACCATTCATATTTTTTAGCTACAAACAAGCAACTTTCGAGTTTATGGCTAATACTTGGCATTGCGCTCAGCAAGCAACATTCATCAGCTGGGAAGTAAGCCAACGCATACAAAATTTTGTTTACTTATGTATGTCAAGATAACAACGGTTTGCAAGCAACGATTATCGAAACTTGGAGCTTGTGAACTTTTTTAAATGTTTTCTATTAAAGATGCACAATTATAGGAAAATAACTTAATTGAATTATTTCTGGGTTTATGCAATATAAAAAATTACAGTTATTCTTATTAGTGTAATTAGAAGATAACATAATAATATCTAAACTTGGAAATGACAGCCCCGAAAACCGCTGATACACAATAAAAGTTTTAATGGGTACAATGTCAAAATAAAAAAGGTTATAAGATTTATTTTAAGGTTTTTGGAAAAATTCCGGTTCTAAAAAAAATTCAGTTAGCATCCAAAATTACCAAGATATGTATATGACATGATTTAATGCCCTTAAATCTTTTTTCAGATAGGCTCAAAAAAAATTTAACTGTAAATTAACCTGAAAAATTGAGTAAATGAAACGTTTTATAGCTTAATAGCTACAGCAGACTGCTGACTGCTTAAAAATTGTGGTAACTTGGCACAAATAAGATTTGTAAAGTCCCATCCATTTTGGCCCCCTATGGCTCAAGGCAGCACCATATTGTCTTGCTTACAGTCTTTTTAGTTTGATATATGTATGTTCACATGTAAGTGTATGAGGGAAACTGTTATGGACGTGTCAACAATTTAAAAACATAATGATACAATTTGCCAGTTGGAAAATGCGTATATAATTTACATTTGAACAGGACAAAGATTCAAAATGTATAGGGCATAGCGCATAGGTTTATATCTAAGAAGATCGATGTGATGCAATAAGCACCTCAGTCCCAAGATTAAATATCGATCAAAGCTTAATAGGTAAATTTGCAAATCCTTCCTGTAAACCAAGCACAATTTTGGATCTTGCCAAAACCTTTTCAAGTTCATACCCCTCCTGTGGAAATCAGTTAATACAAGTTAAGAATACACAACTAAATATTATAATTTTTTCAAAATTACACACTAGTAAAATCAAATTCGACGTAAGCTGTGCACATTTGTTATTCCGTTTATGTAGCCGCTTATATTTTTAGATGAAACTAAAACTGCGCCAAAAACCCACTTGGACAAGGATTTGGAGTTCTGGAATACAGTCATTTTTGTAGACAAGCCCAAATTTAACATATTTGATAGAATGAAAGGAATTATGTGCGGCGGGAATACTACCTAATACTGACTCAGATCCCAAACACATATGTAATTCCAACAGCCCAGTTAGGCGAAGGAAGTGAAATGGTATGGCCGTACGCGGGCTGCCGGTGTCAGAAACTTGACGGTTTTTGAGACCATTATGGAGATAAATATGTACTTGTATATTGTTAAAAAGAAATGTACACCAAAGTGGCTAGAAGCTGGGATTTCAACGCTGTTTCCGGTTGTACCAGGACAAAGATCCAGAGCGCATTGCCAGAATAGTTCAGTTCTGGCTTATCTGGAACTTCCCCCAAGCGCTAATAATAGGTTGCAGGAATTGGTTAAGGCTAACGGATTACATACTAAGCATCCTTAGTTAAATTATATTACACAAAATATTTAACTTTTTTGAGCTGTGAGATACTGTACATAGGCAGTTAAGCGAACAGTTTCTGTTGCTGTGTACTGTCTGATCCCGGATAGAACCTGCTAATATATTTCAACATTATTATCTTGACTGCGTTGTGCATATCGATTTCGACCTTTTTCATTGTAATAAACCCATTTAAAGATACGGGAATGGAGTTTTTATAAGCACGTCTATTAACTTCTTATATATGTTCTCAGCATATGTTATTTGGTGAATCTCAGAGTGTATACAATTAAGGAATTAAATGTGGGTTTCAACGAACAAAGCAGCAGATTAAGAAAATGTATTAAAATTATTTATACAAATTAAGACCAATATTATTGAATAATCATATTTACAAATCAAATAAAAAAACTAGTAATAAATAGAATCGTTCTTTTATAACACCTAAAAATATAATTATTAAAACGAAAATTATTAAAAGTTACGGCGATTTGATTACGATTTTATTTAATTTTGAAATCACTGTGGCAGAAATATCTGGAAAATGTATATGTTTAAACTTTGATAAAATCTCTTTAAAGCGAAAGCTTTTTAAGCATAATGAGAACTTATAATAACCAACAAGAAGTTTTAAACTTAGGCATAGCAATTAAAACACTTATTCAAAACTGAACACTTTAAGTTGTGTTTGCTGCCACCATTTTGCATGGCTTTATAAATCCCTTTATTATACTCTAATAGGCTGACATTTGCCATACGGCTTATTTATTAGAAAATTAAATAATTAATGATTTGAAAAGGAGATTGTATTTAAAATGTTTTTCCTTTAAATACCAATATAATAATCTTGGTTATAACTTAAAGAAATAATGATTTTAAGACCCATTTGGAATGAATCGTACAAAATTTATTGGCATCGATTGAAAATGTTAAAAATTCATGTTGTTTTTAATAAATATGTATATAAAACTAATAATGCAAAACAAAAAATGCATTTTTAAAAATATATTGCTTTTTATATTTATGTTTTAAAATATATATATTTTTTTATTAGTGTATTTTAAATAATAAATGTATTTGCTTATCTTGCGGGATGGACATTCCGAAAAGAGATGTTCCTGATAAGTTCCGTTTTGCGCAGTGGACTTTAAACTAGCCTAGAAATTATAAAACTGAGGAGCGATTATATTTTTCTAAACAACTTAGTTTGTGCATGATTAGACCATTGCCGTTAAACTTTTTACAGGCAATGTCCATTTTAAAAATTTTCTCTGATCTAACTGAATCTTATACCACGTTTAAGACGCGAGTCTTAAATGTATCCTTTTTGAAGAATGCTTTTAAATGAATTAGCTTCCTATTTCCCATGTGGTTTACTCATTTTAACCCATCTGCTGCTTTAAAAACGTTCTAATAAATAAAAATAATTAAAATAAAATTCGAGGTTGTTCGGGGTCCTTCGACAGAGAGGATGTTTGCTGTTTTTAGTATTGCCCGTCGATGACGATGTGCTTTGGGCTTACAAACAAAATTAATCACCAGAATAATGAACGAATTTATTCTTGCACTTCCCGCAACAAAAATTTCATTCGCAGCGCAAGATCGTCAGCTGATGACTGACTGAAAGAGAGCTTATCCATTAAAAAAAGGCTTAGTGTCGCCAACCAACGACAACCATAGTTAAAAAAATACCATCTGCCTTATTATTAGACTTGTGAATTTGATATTTACAAGCAAAATTTTAAATAATGTGTCCATATTCTACACGTTGCTGACGCAAAACACAAAATAGGTTTGTGGCGAAGGTTGCATTGATTGAGGCCTGCCTCTGTGAATAAGTGTGTGGCACAAGTTACAAAGAAAAAAACCAACATTTCAAATATTTGAATCAAGTAAGTATTTCTTTAAGTTCCGTTCCCGAAATTTTCTATATATTTTCCTGAAACGTAGCATCTTGAACAATATTTGATTCGGGAGTTACTATGAATCGAAGCAACCACAAATGCTATATAAGGGAACGCACAATACCGTGCAATCTACCCCTCTTCAGAAAAATAACGACTACTATGCTTATCGATTTAGCAGTTTTTAAAAACCTTATCATTTTAGCTACCGAGAGTACCAACTATGGTATTTCGTTTAAGCGCAAATTACTTGCAAATTGGCTTTTATACACACGAAGCATTTTTTTGAATAGCTTGTCGTCGAATAATAATAATAAGGATAGTAGAACGCCAAACAAATTCATAAATAATCTCATTAATACATCTTCAAATATATTTAACAACGTGCTCTAAGCACCTTTAACTTTCTGATTTTCAAATATAACGTGCTGTGCTCCTTTATCGCAGAGAATATCTTAAAAGCTTTTAACAACTAAATGACAATGTAATCAAAAACCAACTCCACGCATATACGTACGAGGCGTTGCTACGTTTAAAAGCTGCATATGTAGTTGGTATCGCTCAGAGGTTAAGTTAACACACTTATTATTCCTTAGTGACAAGCATTGGATATAACGTTTGTATAAAATAATAATTTGAATGCAAAATCAAATTTGAAAGGATATGATCATTTGCATCAGTCAGTTAATTTCTACATAAACAATGCTACCAAGTTGTTTTAAGTGTGTTTTATCTAAAATAAAAAATATACACACATATGCGATATTTTTCTTAAACTCGCCTTATGAAATTAATATTAGGATAGAGTGTTAGGGAAACTGGAGATTTACTCATAAATACAATGTATTTTAGGTCATAATCTTAACAAATTTAAATTCTAATCTGGCTTAGTTCACGTGCGCAACTCATGCCTAAAAACTTTGCAATTAATTTATTTCCCTAAAAACTGGCTTTATTAAAAGAATGCTGAAAATGCATTTTTTTTTATAAAGCATTGATTCATTATATCTTTAAGGATTTTATGTTATAAAACATTTAAAAATGTTAACACGATGCTGATGATCCGTTGCTATCTTGACGTATGTACATATACAACACTAGTTGGATGTTGTATTCGAGTAACGCAAATGTAAACGTACCACTGTAGCAAAATTGAACAATGGTCAATAAAACTTATGTACATAGCTTTAATATAAATATATTACTTCAGTATTTAAATACATTCAATCTTGTTTTTGAGTTAGTATGTTGTAGTACTTGTTTTATATCAAAATATTAATAAAATAAAACAAGTGAATAATATTCTTGAGTTTAGTTATTTAATTGCGGAAAGTTAATTTAAGGTGTTTACCACACCTCCATACTTGACTGCCGCCAGCGGAGTGTAAACCACTACGGGGGGTTAGAAACTAAAATTGATCTTTGTACATTTGTTTTAACGCTGCATTTTTGACTAGATAGTTATGTTCCGTCCTTACATATATAAAGCTTTTTCCAATTATCGATAAGAATGCAATTTTGCGTCTGCACTTAGATTTAACAATTTTAGCGCTACAGTTCTTATAGCTGCTTGCCTTAATGAATAATTTTCAGCTGATTTATAGAAATTACAGACTTGCTGAAAAGACATTTGATAAATAACGAATTTGTTGAGAAGCCTTAATTCACTTAAAACCACAAAACATTTATAAAATACAAATAGGCTTTTAATAATATTTCCAGAGAAGGTTGGACAGTCAGCAAAATGCTAAAATATTGCCAGTTAGGATATGGCATAAAACACATCAGGAGTATAAAAAGTTATCGAATAATGACATATCGATTATGTTATAAAAAATTGGCTGCGGTAGAATTTCTAAGCTTACAATGTTTTTTTTTCAACACTTGTAAACAGACTGAACACCAACAATAAAAAGTAAAACCTGTTGTGTACGTCTAGTTTAAGATTAAAATGCCGAAATAAGCTCAACAGTTTGTAAATTAATTTTTCGTTATGTGGTGTAACTAATTAAATTTGTGAATGGTGTTGGAAATTTTTTCTCCTTAAAGGGTGGAAACTGGTATACACACACTTATCACTACACATAAATAGACTTAGGCAGTGCTTTGCTCAAGCAAAGTGAAAATGCATTTGCATTCAACAAATGGCAATATTTGCAAGTGCATATGAAAACAAATTTGAAATTGATGACACCGAGGCAATAAACTGTGAAATCGCAACAGTTGAGGAGGTAGACGGTCATACGGTAAGTGCAGATGCCACAATTAAAAATTTATACCAGAAAAGAAAAATCAATAATGTGCGTTGTAGCCGTTGATTTGTTGATGATAGTTTTTGACAATGTAAACTCACATACAGACATTCTTACAAACGTATTACTTTACAGGAATATTTGTTGCGAGTGCAGAGAGGAGATTGTACTTGGAACGTTCGACGCCGCTACAATGACTTCAGCGTGCTACACAAAAGTCTTCGCGTCTCTGGCATTGAATTGCCGTTCCCTGGAAAGCGCATTTTTGGAAATATGCGACCTGACTTTATAGCTGAACGAAAAGAAGCATTGCAATTTTACATAAACACAATACTAATGAATCCCATATTGGCATCGTCGCTGCCAGCCAAGCGCTTTGTTGACCCCGAAAGTTACTCTCAATCATTCCATGGTAAATTTAAATATGTTATACAATATTTTAAGTACTTATTTTTGCCTCCGTTTTCTCAGACCATGCTGTACAAAATGCCTTGCTTTGTTTACGAAACGACACAGTTTGGGCACTTGGTGCTACGATGGGTGCCATAGGTTGGCGCCTACGCAAACACTACTTTAAAGTAACGACAAAGCCACCAGAAAAGAACAGCAGTAAGTTGGTGAAAAGTGGCTCACAATTACAGCAAAGCAAGCATTTCGGTAGCCATTCCGTGTCTATTGATGGCGGCACAATAGATCCCAACGCAGAAATGGTGGCCGAATGGTTAGAGTATGGACCGGATAAATACATTGATGAAAAGGAAATGAATGGTGTGCTAAAAAGCTTAATGGGTCTACAGCATCCACATATTGAGTCTATAGTATTTGCATCGAATACGGAAAACGGTTGTTTGTTTATCAGAAAGTAAGTTTTCAATATAGTTAAAACTACAAATGTATTGCGTTTTAAACCTAACACTTATCTTGTTGGTTATTGTTCATATTTCAACACATATATAAACAAGTCAAAGGATTAACTAACTTTACTGGGAGAGGCCCCGTTTTCAGTAATTCAAAAGTGGTTATTAAATTGTTTCTAGTATAATATTTCGTTTTTAGTTTTCAGTAATATTTTTTTATTGACTTCTTAACATTAATATTGAAAATTAATTTTTTTTAACCTAATTAATTTAATTTAACCTAAACCTTACAATTGGTTACAAAAATTGCAGGAGTATTCGTGTTTAATTGATTAGCACCCCAAGGTGTGTCAATTTGATACCGGTTTCCCAGCTCCCCAGATATATAGCAAATGCACTACCAATTTTGCCGGAATTCTGCAAAAATCAGCTGTAACCATCTACACCTGTAGTCTTTTTTTTTTGTTAATGTGTTGTATACAGCAATAATAATAATGAATATATATAATAAAATTAGTAGGATATGCATCAGATTTTTTTATGTTTATGCTTACCAAAAGATAGTAATGGGTTTTAAATCACCTTACAATATATTTTTACCTACTCCTTTTAAAATTAAGTTATTTCACGTATATTTTTGGCCGTTCTGGTTAAGATAGTTTATTTAAGAAATTAATATGTTACCTATCATTTGCAATTTAAGACTACAATTTTTTACCTAAAAAAAACTTTCAAGCTTAAATTTTATTGAAATAAAAAACATTATTTATATGTACTACATAAAAGCATTTCTGGATCAAATCTGCTATTAATGATGATAAGTATATTAAATATTATGAGAGGATAAATGGATTACCGATTAAAAAAGACGTGTGGTAAAGGGAGTGCGGTATTCAAGTTTTATTCAAGTTTTTTTTGAGGATTTCACTGGCAAGCTTTCTACCAAAAAAAATTAATGTAGCTTAAAATTTATAAGAGATAGAGCCGATTTTAGTCTGGGCTTTCTTTTTGTCAACTTTGTTAATTTTACCTGTAAGAGTGCGTTGATTTAGCCGACTTCCAGCTTCCCAGTCGGCGTAGCACCCTAATATTGACATTATGTCTGACCCTTCCATAGACAATGACATCATCGAAAAATATACTGCAATCATACAGATGAACATTTACAAAAGCCAATATTCTCAGTAGCAGTATATAAAACATGTTACAAAATGTACAACATATTAAAATATGTCCTTTAAAATTATTAGTTTCTCCATAAAGGTTCCATACCTTTTATTTTTTTAATTGTTACCAAACCTGTTTTATAGATTTCATAAGCATGGAACCCTCAAGGATGTGCTATGCATGGCATCAACGCCAAAGAACCCATTTTTGAGCAAATATGGCAATCCGAAGGGACGCACAGCTCTTTCCATGAAGCAAGTTGCTTGTTATGGCAAACAAATTTTAGATGTTCTTATTTTTCTGCACTCCAAAGGCTATGCCTATGGTAAGTTGTTACTAACCATGCTAAATTAAATCATAACTACAGTACTATTTATTTTACAGGTCACTTACATGCAGGTAACATTGTTATTGTTGACGACTGTGTCAAGCTGTTAGATGTT
Organism: Scaptomyza caliginosa; assembly: GCA_035044725.1. NCBI lineage: Eukaryota > Metazoa > Arthropoda > Insecta > Diptera > Drosophilidae > Scaptomyza > Scaptomyza caliginosa. Next base: position 141,030 of record JAWNNR010000321.1, read on the forward strand.
GAGAACCATTTGCTGGGTGTACCGGCCTTTTATCGACCGTTCTTTGTACAACACAGCAAGATCCATACAATGGAGACGGTCGACGTTTACTGTTTTGGACATGTGCTTTTTGAAATGGCCATGGGTTATCCGCTGCAGGAGTCGGTTGTGCGTCAAATAACCGAATGTCCTGAAGCTTTAAGTATGCTTAAGAAAGCCAATTAAACACCTTACTTTTAATATTATTTTATTTTAAAGAATCACTGCTGGAAAGCATTTTGTCGAAGGAAGCATGTAAGACTGGTCTGCCAAGCCTGGATCAACTGCTTGGGCACCGATTCTTTACACAATACGCTAGAGACGAACCACCTTCAGCCGAAAAGCCATACTTTAAACTGTCCTTGGTAATACTTTTCTTCAATAACACCATCACACATACAAAAAAGGTGTAACTTTCTTAACACGGATCACCAAATCACAATGTGATTTTTAATTAATCAGCGTAATGCAGTTGCTAATTAGAGTCAAAACCTTCAAAATTGTTAACTATACTTCTAGAAATATTTATTCGGTAAAGAATGTAAGGCCTTGTTTACTTTATGGCAATATAAAACCGCCCCCTTACCTTTTTTTGCAAACAGACTCTTGGCCATCCTTTCTCTGCTTGCTTGAGACTTATTTGGTTTTACTGACCGTGATTTAAAAAGAATAGTAGGTTTGGTCAAAAAAATGTTTTTATATTTTGTTACAGCTGTGTAATTTGTACAATTTGGTTTCTTATTTGCTCTCTTTATTATATGTTTATGCAGAATGCAAAGGAACTACTAAGGCAAGCGGCAATAAAAAGCGAAAATCGATTGCGCGATGAGCAAAAGTCGGTGAAGAATCAAAAGCGAATTGTTCGTGTGCAAGAGCTTATGAGCTCTGAGGAAGAGAAGCGTAAAACAAAGCAAAAAGCAGTAAGCATATCAATCATATTGAATAGATTACTATATATATTGTATCCTGTCTAAAATTATGAATTCAATACAATAATATTTTAACTGATTATCACATAATGATTTTATTAAGCAGTACTTTATCATTAAAACAATAATCATAATTATTAAGATTGCGTTAAATTTTTAATATTTTTTTTTACATATTTACTTTATACTATATACTTTTCTGAAATATTAAGAGCAAATTCCTATACAGCATGCGAACAACACCATTGAAAATATTAAATACATAATTCTTTAATTTGTTTTTTAATTTGTATTCAATCGACAATCAAAATTGTATAGAAATTGCTGCAAGACATTCTATACATGTTTTAGCGTAGCCAAAATCATGTGGCGTATTGTTCAATATATAACGATAATAACAACATACCCCAAGCAAAGCCCATGCTCAATTACAAAGCAATTGAATTTAAAATTAAAAGTATCAAGGATTTTTTATATTCTTAGTTAGTAACTTCCATTACTGACATATTAAAGTAATGCTGAAAACATTTTCAAGCGAAATGCAAATTTAACTTTATAAAAAAAAGAAATGAAAGAACTGGAACTCACTTCTCAAGAGTTTGGTGTTAGGGTAACAGTCTTTTGGTTTATCCAAGTTACTACCTAGGTAAGAACTACAAGTCAAAAATAAAGAATTTGGCAAAACTAAAACCATAAAAGGTAAGCCGCACTTACATCCCTCAGTAGGACCAAATGAACTGCAAAAGTAGTTGCTAGGTTGTGGCTAAAAAAAGACATTTTAGGATTTAACAAATACCTTATCCCAAGATGTATCCCGATGATGAATGAGGAAAAAAAAAGTTGAATAGCCAAGCACGATACTACAGGAGTACTATTAGAAACAATACAGTTCAAGCCATACTATAAACCAAAAAGTTGCACAGCACTACAGGAGCTAAAAAACGCAGACCGAAAAGTGCTGGAAACAAGCTGTGGAAGAAAACTATAATATAATGCGATTAAAGCTACTAAAATCTATGGTGTAAATAGACTTTGGATACCTTTTGAAAGACGATCACCCAGCTAAGAAAGAACATTAACATGCGCGGCAGGAACAGATTACAGAAATTTCAGGTTAATACAAAAGGGGATATGTAAAATTATCTCCCCCATAATTTTTGCATAATCGAATTTTTAATAATCGGTTTTAAGCTATAAATATATAACCACACAGAAAAAAACATGTTTGATTTGGGGGCTTTAAATGTTACTTTAAACCTGATATGATTTAAAAAATAAGAGAGAACTACCATTGATTTGGATTCAGCTAAACATATAGTTAACATAGAGAAGTTTTACATGGGTATTTTTGTTTGTTTTGAACCAGACCCTTTATGATAAAACAACCATTATGTGTCTTTATCGTATCAATTTAAGTAAAAGATATTATTTATTTTTAATGCATCATAATTTCATGAGTATTACTTTGCTCAATAAAAATAATTGGTGGGTTATTTCTTTAATATTGGAGAAAATAATCATTATTTTGGGGGCTAAATAAATTTTGTTTACTAACAATTTTAACAATTTAATAACATTCTTATAATTTTTTCTTTTATCAAAAGAGAAAAAACATTTATTTACCAGTTAAAATATATTGTTGGTAAAACCAACTTTTTTTCTAAAAAAAAATGAAATTTCACCATTTAGAATTTTTAGAATTTATTTCTAAGACTGGCTTAATAAGTACTATAATTAAGCAACACAGTGTTATTGTCTTTACATTTAATAACTATACCACTGATTTAATTATGGAACTTTATATTTATATCATTATTCTCATTTGTAGTTATCACTACGCCTATAAATATTTGTTTGTTGTTAAAACCATTTTCGTATTTGATTTGTATCTTTTATATGTACCATTTAGAAATTAGAGCACAAACAATCTAAGCTAAAGCAACAGGGTTCGCTCCAAACAAGCAATGGACGCTTGTCGCTGGCAACCGCGACAGCTTTACCAACTAGCTCAGTCGCTGCTAGCGGTGGATTTAACATAGGAGATTCGTTTACTCGCTCCGACAGCACACCTGAAGAGCCCACAATAACTGGCCTCAAATGTAGCTATTGGCTTCATTATATTTATTCTATTAACAGCACCTTTTAATGTTTTAAGGTTTTGATTATTTTTTTCTTAATGCTTACAGCACTCATGCCAGCTGAACCTTTACAGCGCAAGGATATACAAGCAAACACCCCATTTGTTGAAAGACAAACATCGACGCCAAACATTGCTTCAGAGGATACTGACGCTGGAGAGGATGAACATACGCGCTCAGCTCTGCTCGAGTCAATTTGCAAATTTAATCGAGGCTCGTTGCGCAAAGTACGCTCTAATGATTAGGCCGTGTACTAAGAATTTTACATATTTACATTTTGGACCAAATGTGGCGTTATAAAATAACGGTTCCATGAAATTTACGAAAACAAAATTAAGAAAATCAGTTGAAAAGTACCGAATCAACTACTAACACACATACATATTGCTAAATAATCGCATCTCTTTATTGGGCCCCAAAAAAAAAATTAAAAAGTAAGAAAACATATTAGTTTAGCTCTTTATTTGAGCTAAGACATCAAAATTCTGCAACAGGAATATATTTTGTGCATTTAGTTGTAGTAGATGTTACCTATTGATGTTTTCGAGAAGTCAAACATTAGTCTTTTAATAAATATCTATTTGCCATGTGCAACTGAAGAGTAATATATATTAAACCGCACTGTCGCAATTGTCCCCAGGTAAATGTTTTGGGTTCTTCTGTGCACTTTCCGTATTGAAATGAATATCTATCAACTGCGCATACTTTTAAAAATTAAATCAATAATGAACTTATGTATTTTTCACACTTGTGTCCCAAAGACTTGCATTATAAGTTTTTGGTGGCCCAGGCAACTCATCCGCACAAACTTCTCCTGTGTAAAACAACTATTTACCATTGATTATAATACAAAGTATTAATCAATCGGTTGCTTGAGACTTTAAATTATTTGCTTGTTTTTATTTTCAAACACACGTTTACAAAAATACTTATTTATGTCGAACATTCGTTTGTAGCAGAGTTGGCAATTATTATTGAGAAGATTTTTTTAAATTAATGCACTAAAAGACATTATATCTAAAACAACAATTTGCGATTCTAAATGATTTGTAGCGTTATTTGCGCGCTACTTTATGTTTGCTGGTAGTTTTCTTAATAAACGCTCTACAATTACATACAAGTAAAATAAAAGTTAATAGTATGTGTTTAAGGCATCTCTTATTTACTTAAAAAAGTGTTTAAAAACATAAATCATTAGCACAACATATTGCACTGTACCAAATTACAAACCAATAGTACGCAATTTAAGCTCTATAAATCCACGTATGTGCATGGCCACGACTGAAAAAAATTACTTTGGTACGAGTATCTAAAATCAAAAACCGACAAATTTGAACTTCGATAAAATATAAAAGAGCATAAAGAAACTGAACCACAAGTCTGCATCCAAACTTGCACGATGCCGCTCCTATATAATAATGTATTTAAAACTTAAACTTTATATGTATGTAACTGATAGAAAAATGTTATTCGCCCATAAATGTATTACGCAGCACCATTTTGGGTAGACTTCATAGCAGGACTAAAGCGCTTGCTAAGTGGTAAGAGCTGCACAATTTTCAAATGTTTTGTATTAAGGATTTATTTTTGGCATTGTGCACTTTAAGTTAATTATGTGTGTCAAGGTAAACAAGTATGTACTTAGCCAAAGAAAACAGAAAATTAACATAACCCATCTGTTGCGCGCTTTAATGCGCCGATATTAGTAAAACAAAAAATAAAATACACTTTACTATATATATAATATATATGTGTATTTATAAACGGCTGCGAAATGTAAAAGGGCAAAATTTGGACTTTTGTTTTTAACGACTGTCTTGAAATTTTTTGTTAAGGTTAAACGATATTTGGATCTTTTCTTTTGTTAACACGTTTTGGCAAAAGTCGTAAAAACTAATAGCAAACCCATTATATTCTGTGAAGAAACCGACAATCGATCGATCTTATTTTTGTTTGTGTATTTATTACCTTCTTCCCAAAACGATTAAAATTATGTTTTAAAAACAACCTAATACATTAGGTCAACTTTTCAAATATATATATTAATATTTATTGTTAAGGTGTCGTTAAAAAATTACAAAATAATGCAATTTAAATTTTGCAGCTGTGTATCGAACCAAAATTTTATAATGATTATTCATGTCTATGTGTTTTTAAATGTAACTGACTGTGTATATGTTTATGTGTGTATAGATATAAGAACATACCTTAACAGATGCGAATTCAACATGTAACGAAAACCATATGGACAACATATTATATTAATAAAATGTAAAGTATTTGTCGTTGTATTTAATCTCTACTTTATCTTGCAAAGAGATATTTTACCAGGAGCCAATTAAAGGTTTAAATCAAATTGATAGGAACGGTGTAACGAAAACTTGGTTTCCGAATATAAGCTGGACGGAGCTTTGCGGTGCTGAGGGTGAGTGAAAATACAATATCTGTTTGTTAAGATTTGTTCTCTAGGTCTGTTACACACGTGGCTGCTTATATCTTGTGTCGAAATCACAAGCTCCTGCTGACCAATTGATCAAAGCTGGTCTCACCTTCCCGACAAGAGTTTGGGCTCACTCTATCAGCCAGGTCTCACCATGGTCTCCTTGACACCACAAAGATCTTACCGTCTCCCTAGTTCGGTACCGTGATTTCCCTTGAAAAATCTAACACCAGATAAGTCTTTTACTCAGTAAGCTGTCCGCTGTCGCCTCTGTAGGGTTCACAATTCCATTAAATGTTGCCCTGGTCGTTTTCTCGCGTCTCGCGTCCTCAATAAGATATTTGACTAACGGAGACGGTGATCACTACATCAAGTGATCGCACTGAATTCGCCGCGACTCAGGTCTGACCGCGGGTCTCTTGCTGCTGCTGTCCGTTGTTTTATAAATGCTTATACCACTTGTATAGACATCGAATATGTATTCATATTATTATATATACATATATATATACTGTTAAACAAAATTCTATAGTGGCAGCTTTTTGTTCCTACTTATATTATAGTCGAAGAAAAAATTCTCTTGTACAGAACCGTTACCCTGGTGGTTAAATAAAACATATATAAGCATTTAAAAGTAATCAATCGCTTTATTGTGAATCAATTAACAAAAATAAGTTTAATTTTCATTGTAGTGCTTAGTGATATACGATGTTTTTTGTTTGATTACCTGACGCATAGACAAACAAATCTGATGGTTTCCCAACATAAAAACCGGCAACATACAATTGACCATGTGAGGAACATGGGTTTTCCAGATTAATACCAATAGTACTTAATGGTTGCCCCTGAGACTTGTTTATGGTCATAGCAAAATAATGGAAACTGAAGTCTTTTAAAATCGAATGGCACGTCAGTCGGAATCATTGAGATTCGCGGTATAAAAACATCTCCTTAATTTTTTTTCAGTATAGTTGCTTCTATAACGTAAGTAATTTTTTTTATCGCTAACCGAGTGCCGTTGCAATATTCCGCAACATTATAAATACCGATGCAACCATTTATTGAAGATTGTAAGGAGGCAATTCTTGCAAATCCAGCGAATTTAAAAATTCCGGTGGACAGTTTATTTATATATTCTCGATTAGCCCGTTATTTGTTATTGAATTTTGAAGTTGAACTCACTTACATATATGTCTATTGCAGCCAAACGTTCGCTTAACCAATCATGGTTTCTGTAATTTTGAGAAACATCTGAAAACACATTCTGAATAAGAAAATGATATCCGATTTTGTTTTGTATATAAGTTGACAAAAGCAAGCTTCTGATGACGTGAAATCAAAGGAATACGAATTTTTTTGTATAAGTTTTTAGGGTTTTTCCGATGTTTATTCGAAATTTATCTCGCCGTAAAAATAATCATTGAACTTTAACGAACATTAAAAAAAAAAGAATTGGCCAAATTGGTCCAGGCGTTGTTGGGTTATACGCTCCCCAACACATTTTACGATTCATTCTTATATACAAGAAATAAGACATATAAATAAATCGCAATCGCACCCTCGATCTGAGCCTGGCCATCGAAAGCTCTGGAATATCCACATACACCGAAAGCTGGAAACAGTTGTATATAACTTAATAAGAACTGGGTCATAAGCCGAGTACTTTGACTAAAGCTACGCAAGCCTTCATTGTCAAGGCAGAGAAGACAGATATTCCCAACCCAAGAAGATACCTGTAACTTTTTATATATTTAAAGAACATTCGACCACATGTCTAACCTTAATAAAAATAGTTTGTTTCAAAGAATGCTAGGGAATTTATACAATATGATATGAATTAAGTATTTTACAGTTAATTAATATAATTGAAATGAAATACAGAAATTCCTTACTGTTCATAGAAATGTTCATGTATATTTGTATGTGCATTGTTACGCTTTTAGACGTTTGGGTTTTACATTTAGGTTCTTTTTTTATACACATGTATAATAGATGTACGCTTTAAGGCTTCAGTTATCTCCAAAGCGAATTTTATTGGATTTTATATACAATAAACAATTATTACAAAATATGATCACGTGTTCCTGAGGCTTAAGCTTTTCTTATTTTTTTAAAGCTTTTTAAAAATCGTAGCAGGCAAAAGGGTTTAACCTAACCTAATCGCGTATGTACTAAAATGTTTGTCAACTATTGATTTAACATCTGGTCTGCTGCATTGCCAGGGTAATACAGAGGAAAGCAGAAGGCACTTTGTCAAGCTACTATGGCATAATACAATAAAAATCATTTGTGGTTTTATGTGAACCGCGACGCACTTAAGGTCTCGAAAATTAAAGAGGACACGTCACGCCAAATGGCCACGGCAGCAAGGAACTGGTCGGGTCTGGTGACGCTATGTTTGGGCCAGGAACGCGAGAAGGTATGATTGATTTTGTGATTACTTTGGGCTAATAAAAGACATGCATAGATAGATGGTTTATGTGTGATTAATAAAATAATACTTGTTTTCGGAATTGGCAACATGGGTGGAAATAACTAAATTAGTTAAAGTCACGCATATGATAATTGTTGCTAAGCGGGCGGTAGCAGATCTGAGTGCATGTTGCATTAGAATGTAATCCATACAATATTGACACTTTCGTTTTGTAACAATGCAGAGACAGACAAGCAGCCAGCGCGTATCTTTGACCAAGTCCAATGTGGCCGCTGCATTGGGTGCATTTCCCAAGGTAAGTGGACTGATGCAGATTTTCCATAAAATTGGTTTTGTTACCATCCAATCTTTCCTGTTGATATTTTTGCACCAGGCTAATATTCGCTATTTGCCTACCTATCGAATGGATCCAAAGAATCCCTTAAACAAGGAACGTTTGGAGATAACCATGCGGAAAATTATGGACAAGAACTACAATGAGGATTACATGTTTCATCCAAAACAGTCATACCACTTAGCTGCCCAAGTTAGCGAAGAGATCAAAGAAAGTATTAAGCATATGGATTTTGATAGGTGGGCTAAATCTTTTTTTTTTTTTAATATATGTATGTATATACATTTTTATTATAATCTTTATGCTTAGCAGATACCGTTACGTAGTGCTGGTTTCCGTTGGTGAAATACTCATGCAAGGTTTTTGCTCGATGGTAAACTTCTTATGGGATGCCGATAAAGACGGCTTTATTACCTACTCTATAAAAACACCCAAATATTTTGCGGTCTGCACTATATTTTATTTATATTACGACTAGGTTTTTTAACGATTTTGCAATGAATCAAAAAATTTGTGGGAGATGATTATTTTTAGTTTACATCTAGATCCCATAAAAGATTTTAATATTTTTGTTATAAAGATGTTGTTATTTTTATAAAAATAAGAAAATATATTGTTTCGCAGGTTACTTAAACTAAAATCCAACAATTTTAGAGCATTACGGGTTGAAAAAAAGGTTTGTCAATAGCTTAAAACGTAGCCAATTTGATTTAAAAGAAATCCAACGTCAATTAAAAGACGATTTCAGCCAGTTTAAGGATTGGTGAGTTAAGCCTGGCTGTGGCTTTTTCCAAAAATTAAAACGGCCAAAATTAAATATGAACTTCCACAATGAAGCTGGCAAGTCCCCCAAAAGATATGCATCTTAGGCTTCAGGGTCCCTAATCCCCTTTTCCTAGCAAACTATCACTTTATACACTGGCATTATAAGTATGTTTTTAGATGTTAGAAAGACACAATTTTTTATGATAACGGTCTAAATAAAACACTACTTAAAATAAGACTTTCAGCAAGGATTTATATATGTTCCAAATACTACTATTGAAGGCGTTTGACGAAAATATGTACTTAAAAATATATAAATAGCTTAAAGAATTAAAATAAATATGACGGAGCAAACACCAACACCTAAATTCTAGATTTACAGCGTACAATTAATACTTGTGGGTTTGGGCACAAACCTAGAAAAATGTCTGCGTTACTGCGCTAATGCATAACGACAGCTTTAACCTTTAACATCTACGGCAGTTCTCATCTGATCTCTATGAACATTTTACATCCGGGGAGCTCCGAGAAGGCAATCTGAGAGATTTGTTCTGCATTTGTGGAGACTTCTTTATGCCTGAGATAACATCACAAACAGTAGCATTAAAAATATTTGATAAATTTAGTCCGTTATAAAAACATTGTACCTTAAATTTGATTTTTATGTTATACATAAACACTTAGCTCCGCACACAAATTTTAATACTCGAAAAAAGTAAATACTCAAAGTAAGTACCGCACCGAATTGGGGTATAGGACATAGATGACATATGATAATATAGCACTCTTTTATAAAAGCATACTAACCCATATTGATTATGACAGCACAAAGTTTTTCAAAACACTACAGATATCAGTTGTCCAATTACTCACGAGAGTTTATTTTTAACGTTTGTTCATTTATTTATTTAATATCAGCTAAATATATATTGGTTATAATATGGTAAAGCAAAATTTTTTGCGATTATGGTTAATTCATTGGACGTGTCACGTAACCAACTATATTACGTATATAGCCGGTTGGACAGCTAATTCATTTTTTAGTTTAATAAGTTTTACATATTTTCATTTTAACTTGTTTAGAAATCTGGTTATGTATAGATATTAATAATATTTTGCCACAAACATGCACACACATACACACACTTTTATGCTGTAATTAGCATTATTTGGGTATCGAAATCATATTTTTTAATATTATATAAATTGTTGACACTTCAACACACGAAAAATCATTATAATTCATGGACTTATTTTTATCTGTAGATAAATAGCATTATAAATATACACAGCATGACACAGAACTTGTTGAGAGCAACCATAAGAAAACCGATGTAACATTTGCAAAACCCATTTCAACAATTACATTTTAAAACAAATGCCACACGACGTTTTCTTTTCGGATGGAAATAAACAAACACAGACATAGGAGGCAAATTATATGTTGTAGTATATTGCATGAAAAAACTTTAAACAGTTCACTGCACAATAGTAAAGGGGCAAATTTCACTAACTTTTTAAACACACGGAAACTCATTAAATTACATAGCAAGCAAGTTAGGCTTGGCGAAGGATATGGAATCTTGAACAATGGAGCAACGATTTAAATAAGAAACATATGATTTTGTTTTTTAAATAACTTCACTTTCGGCTTAGCAGTGCCATCATTTCATGGTTAATTATTTTTGATTTGCGGAACCCCACTTAAAGATTCAAGCACTTTTCCACTAAATAATTTTTTGTTTTCACATAACCAAAATTCTCAGAACTAACCGAATAAACTTGAGTAACACAATAACAAAATAAACCTTGGTAACACAAAATCAAAATTTACATACTTTTTGTAACTGCTCTTTTGTTTTTGGAGGACTTTTGTTATTTTTTGCACTAAATGCACATTTAAAAATATAATATTTTGCATACAAATCATTTTAAGCTTAAAAAGGCAGAACTTTGAGTAAAACTTTACACTGTTTGTAAAAATATTATAAAAATACATATACAACGTATATAATAATTGAGTATTGAAAAAGTTTAGCACAATTGTGATTTTTTGAATTGTAGAACTGAACAAACTTTACACTCTCACTTTTATCAGGGAATCAGATTCAGAATTATTAATAGAAACCAAAAATAATATTGATTTACACCACCGGTCAAAAGTTTGGGATCACTAAGTAATTAACACTGCTATGTTGATGACAGATATTTGTTCAAGAACTGATAATGTCGCTACTATGATACTTCATAGTAACATAGAAATACACTCGCAAGTTGCAACACGATAGCTTCGATTGGAGCAAACCTGTGTTTTCCACGAAAATTCTGTAGAATTGAAAAAAATTAAGCAAGTGAACCGAAACTTTTGACTGGTAAAGTGAAATCGGCAAGAAAAATAAGCAAACAAAAAAAAAAATGGTTAATACACTTATGTTAACAATTTCTTGTGTATCTGTGTGTGTCTTCTGGGTATCGGATCGTCACTGGATCGCCAAAATGTCTATTAGTTTTGCTTTTAGTAACACATATATGCGTTTATATTGTGTGTGTGTGCATCTGCGAAAGTCTACGACATCTAAATATTATGAGTGCACAAATGGACCTTTCTATATGGATCCTTTGGTTTCATGCCGTTGTTTTACCAAGAACTGTGAAAACAATACAAATTTTTGTCCATTGTTTAGGCGGTGCCACCACGCACAACTACAATGACCAAATGATCTTCTTTCAAACCCTCTTCGGTAAGACTGTGACAGGTTCGCTTTAATAGATCCGTGGAAAAATCACACGGTGGAAATGCATACAGCACACCTGTAGCCTCTGTCTCCTTGTTTAGCAACGATATTACGCCAGCCGCCTCCTTTTGCTTTAAATAGGAAACAAGATTACGCAGTGGACGTGTTTGAACGCTGGCATCATCGCAATCGGTTTCCACTGTAGAGCCAGCGAGTCCCATAAAGATGGCATGCGATGATGAGGAGGCGATGCGCTTTTGTACATCCTCCAGTTTGGGCGGATCTAATCGCAGTCGCTGTGTTATACGCAGATTGTGCTTTCCCTCCTCGTCACGCATTAGCGACTCGACGATATCAGTGTCGCCGTCTGTCAAATAAAATTTGGCTGGGAATAATGAACTCTTTAAAATGAGAGCACCTGTCCAAATGGTACTGCATTTGCGCGCAACCTCAGGCACGGTAGCCGCCGAGCCGAGTGCATCAGTGTGGCGTGCCGAAGAGTCTGAATCCGAACCGGGGGAACGTGCGCGCTTTATTGGCGAACGAGAACGCGAACGTTCGACACCAGGTTCCCGCGAACCAGAGCGAGCACGATCGTAAGGTTCCCCAGGTGGACGACGCCACTCATCATCGGCGCCACCCGGTGGTGGCACCGAAGAAGCACCGCCCATTGCGCTTGGATGTGGTGGTCTGTGTACATCATTATGGTAATGATACATGCCACGACCACGACCGCGATAACCGGTACCGCGACCACGATAGCCACCGCGTGGTGGGTATGGGGAGTAGCCACCGCGTGGTGGATACACAGCAGCTTCCTCATAGTACGGATCATATTCAGGTCGCCTATACTCAATGGCAGTTTCGTCGTACGACGGCTTTGAAGTTTTGAATGGTGCAACAGGCGTAGCACCGGGTAGTTCGGCAAAGTCAGTACGCAAACGACGCTCCGGACCGCCCAATGGAAAGCCACGCATCTCCTTTACAGCCGCTGTAGCTGCTTCAACGGTTTCGTATTGAATATAGGCATACGGTTCGCCCTTCTGATATTCAATTTTTTTAATGGCACCAAATCGATCAAACTCCCGCTCGAGCTGTGTTACGGAAGTCCAGGCTCCCAGTCCACCAATCCACATGCGAGTAGCCGGCGTCACTTTGCCGTATCCGATCTTGCACTGGAACTTGCCAATGTACTGACCGGAAAGTTCTATTTTGGCACGATGAGCCATGTCAAGATTCTGGTACCGTACAAAAGCGAATGCATTGCCAGTACCAGGAGGTGGTCTTTTGATATCGATGTCATCTACCACACCATATTTCCCAAAAATGCGTCGTAGCTCGTCATCTGCAATGGTTACCTCTAGGTTGCCAGCAAAAAGTGTGCGCGTAGAAAGTGGATCATCTTCAGGTTGTACATGATGCAAATAATTCGGAAACTTATCCTTTTTGCTCTCAGGCTTCTCGTAGGGCACATGAGGTCGCGGAGCCATTGGACGCATTGGTGCATACTGATGAGGCGGTGGATGGCCATGCAGATGATGTGGATGAGTGTGTGGGTGGCCACGGTGAATAGGCGGGCCACGGGGTGGATGTGGATACTCATGGTGCATGGGTCGGTATTCACGTGGATGCACAGCATGCGGATGAAGTGGCGGCCCGTAACGATCGTAGGGATCAATTGGAGGCCGTCGGTGATCCAAAGGCACTCCCGGTCCTATCGGCGAGCGAGAATAGTGATATCGTTCATAGTCCGGTGGCGAAATTGAGTGACGCGGTCTATAAATTCATTACATAACATTAATATACAAGCGCATTAAGTTCATATACACACATCACACGAAAATATATGCTCTTGTTTGTTAATTTTGATTATATGAATATAATTTTGATTATACGAAAATATATGCTCTTGTTTGTTAATTTTGATTATATGTGTACAATCAGGTAACAAAGATACTTTTTCTGACCTTAAATTTAAAGTGTATATAAGTGTATTATGTAGGGTCATGTTATTCATTAAAAGTACCCCTCAATACTCGCTTAATGGATCTCCAAGTAAACCGTTGTAACAACCAATGATTTTGGGGAATTTCATGATCTTAATCCCATGTACAACATTTTAATATGTACACAAGA
>JAWNNR010000323.1:0-35556 GCA_035044725.1 Scaptomyza caliginosa
GAGAAAACAATTGTATCTTATTGATATTTATCTGAGGTGTATCCACTTGTTACTAATTTTCTTTCATATCTAAGTACAAGCATATCTATGCAATACTATGGTATCAATATAATAATATTACATAAAATGTGTAAAGTAATTTTGATGAAGCTACACACCTTTTCACTACAGTTTCTTATACAAGTGTTTTTCATTTTACATATTTATTATCCAAGAATTCTATGTTCCACATGTTTTAAAGATACCGTCTTTGTGTGGACAAGACGGATACTGTACATAACCACTAAACCCACAACCTTTGGTATCAGATTATACGAGAAAAATCTTGTATTTACGTTTGTATTTAAATCAATTTTTACTGGCCCTGTTTTTTTTTATAATACATTGAAATTAAAAAGGAAACAGCTCATTCGCCTTTGAACGCCTTTGCAAGTAAAAGATTCTCCTCTATTATTTTTTATATTATTTAAAACATTTTTCCCAAAGAAATTTGTTATTGACTGCTCAGGCCAAAGTCAGTCTAAAATGCAGATGGTTAAAACACATTTTAAACAGGGCGATTGCGCGCAAAAATGGCAAGCGACTGCCAAGGGAAGTACATGAAAAAAAAAAACAAGAAAGTCCTGTTAGCTGTATTCAACACATTTTAGAAAGATGCCTATAACGTTACAACGAGTTCAGAGCGCATTTGTGCGCAGGACTAAGAACGAGACACACGCCATTGTTGCTGTCAAAGCTAAGTTTAGTAGTTGAAATACGTTCAAGTACAAGGGATAAAATAATTGACAAAATAAAAATGCATCTACTTACTGGAAATAGCGGCTATAACAAATTAGTTAATGGATTCATATTCAACATAGTTTTAAGCATGCTGTTGGTATATGGTAAGAAAAAATCTACCCCGTTGTCTTTCGGATGGCATAACTGATGTTTAGGGGAGGGGTGGACAAAAATCAATAAATGGAAGTAAAAACTGAATTCAATTATATTCGCAGTGAAAAGCGCTAATGGACTGCAGCTAAGCGCATTTACCACTAAAACGCCAAGAGTCTCCAAATATACAACCAAATCGCCATCAGTAAGTCTTATCCTATAACTTTTAGTTGGCTTCATACATTATCACTAGTTGCAGGCGTCTTCCATGAACCATGATGCAACTACTTCAATTTATCGCCTGAATGCCACCAATGATATTACCTGCATCTTAATGCAGGTGGATGGATTAATAAGCATTCGGTATCGAAACAAGCTAAACGAGGATGTTGAGGCGGATTTGTACATGCCAGACAATCCGCAGTTGAGCGGTGAGTGCGTCGAATCCAATATGGAAATATTGACTATGGATTTTAAGGGGTTTACACTTTCAATGACATTTAAAAAGGTATGAGTTTATTTTGTGCGCTTTATGTAAGTTCTGTGCGTTGGTAAAAGTTTAGAGTTTGATAAATTATTTTCTACCACCTATACAGTCGTCAGGAGGTGAAGGCTGGTATATCAATCTATTTGAGCTGAAATATTCGTCGTCAAATTCACTTTTCGAGCATCCCGATCGCCCCAATTTAAATGTTAAACTAACTTCTCCAGCACAACAGCCCATGTATTTTCCCACTCCCGTAGGCAAGTCCTATGTCTGCGATAAAGAGCAAACTGTTATTTTATATGCTCCACATGACTCCGGCGACCAATCCGGTCACATAGCACGACTTTATCTTCGGGATCTGCACATGCAAAGCTTCATGTTCAAGGAAACAGGCAAATGGGGCCCATCTTTTCATTGTAGTGCGACTGGATCCTACCGCGATGAGACAGCACCACTGGCCGTTGGAACTGCGCTGGCAATTGCAGTGCTATTGACAATTTCTGGTTACGGTGGTTGGCGGTAAGTTATGAATTTACTTAGCTTAATTCATATATGAGCATTGATTTGGAGGAAATCTTCTAGTTCAAAAAAAATTAAATAAAGCATTCCCTTAGTATTCGATTATATTTATAGTTAATGAAAGCTTTAAAACGCACTCTATCTTTGCAGGTACTTTAAAATCAAGAAGGTTCAATATGGCTCAATGGAATAAAAAGAAAATATTTAATGCTTAATTATTTGATCAAGATATATCCCTGTATTATTATTTGTTCTATACGTATGAGTAGAAAAACATTTCAAACATTTTTTTAAACCTTGTAAGTTGTGAGGCGTAAGCATCACTAATTTACGTGTTAATACACAAATATATAATATGTAAGGTTCTCTTGTTAAAAAGATTATATTCAAAATACGTTGATTTTAATCTTATGCCAGCAAAAGTCGAAAACACAACCGCAAACTTATAAGAATTGAACAAATTATTGTTTTCGCTGCTATATGCACATGTTCGTTCATGCGAATATCGAAAACATGAAAATTATTATTATATTGAAATAAAATACATGAATAATGTAGAAGGTTTTGGGTTTACAAATTAAGAAATCCATACACATATATGAGAATTACAAATGTCTTCCATATTGTAAGTATAAGAAACTAATATAATACACATTAATACTTATTTACATGTATTAAAATAAATAAAACTAATTTATATATATTAATAATAAATTTCATAATATATATATCAAATTAATCAAAAATATATTAAAAACTCTATAACATTATCGCAAATCTCAACAATTTCTTAATTGATCTTTAAATAAATAAAATATTACACACTTCCTAACTATTACAAATTAAATATTTATCGAATTAAAATAAACCACTTAAGCGACAAAATATTATTAAACACTTTAAAAAATAAATAAAATGCATCAATTTATTTCTCAACATGTGGCATCATTTATAAAAATGTTTGTATTAAAAATAATGTTCTGTCTCTTTCATATGTCGAATGTTAGTGGGTAGATTGAAAAGTTACAAACCAATAAACGAAACTCAAAGTGCTCAACAATATTTTAATAAAATATATTGCAAACCTAACACTAATGACAAGCAATGAATATCCTAGGAAATGATTAAACTCTAAGTATGATGATAAATGATGAATAATTATTTAGTTTTGGCTCGTTTAATGCCGTAACTCGACTCGACTCCACTTTTCAACCTTTAAACTTTTCGGAAAAATGCATTCTGTTTTCAAGGCAACATTATGTGGATCCCACTGATCCTAAGTGTTAAAATAAAAAATGTAGCTATGAAAGCAATTAACTTTTGTCAAAAAAGTTCATAATAAACAATATAACAAAGGAAAAGGCAGGAAATGCGTTTAACCCCTAACATATATCAAAATATGTTATTTGTATAAATTCCCTTGCTTGCTATAAAAGTTTAAAACAATGACAGACAAATTAAATTGTGCAGGCCCTGGCTCTTTTGTTCCAATAATAATTAATAATTATTATTAATAAGTCTTTACAGCCAATAGGAACTTATTAATGCAAAGTCAGTTCAATTATATGCTATGCATTTGTCGTGTTTATGGTGATCATTCATATTGCACTGCATAGTTTAGCACTCTTTAAAGCATTCTTCCCGCTGACTGACTTTTTAATAAATATTAGTGTCTTAGCAACCTCTGATGCGTTATTCGTCACATTAAAAAGTCATGTTGAGTTAAAAGTTGCCAAATTAAAAATTTAATAAGCTTTGTACAAATAATAAGAGGATTCTCACTAATTTCCTTATTGTGTGAATTGTGAATCATGAAATCTTATATAAAAGTGCCAACATAGTGCTACGATGAATTACTTTGTAACAGAGATTCGACTTATTTACTCACCTGCTGCTTTGTTGTGTTGCAATGCTTGTGTAGCTGGTGCGTGCTCTTTTTGATTGACCATCCATAGTGTCACCAATTTCTGGAGCTCGACGTTTACCTCGTGGCATGACTTGTGTGATATTTGTGAAAAGTGTCCTGTTTTATCAAAATAATATTGACAAGCTGGTATGATTTAAGCGATAAACCTTTATACGTTCTATGAGCTGCAAAAGAATGCTGTTGTTCTTCGTATTATTGTGATTTGCTATAGTGAAAATGTACTCACCTGTCCTTCAGCGCAGAGCAGTTAATTAAACATCATATACCGAAAACGTTGACATAACAGCTGCAATTTTAAAACAAATAAGTACACACCAGTAAAAAATGAGTATTAATCGAAGCTACAAAATATAATTTATTCTTACAAATTAACCGAATCTGTAAAATGTCCTGACTGCAGCAACCTGTCGGATATATGTACATCAAAATTTGCAGCGTCGACTAGATTTACTCAAGGTTGATTTTATACAAGTTAGTAATGAAACAGTTTCTTTTTATCAATGAATGTTAGATATCCACTAATCAAACGGAAGTAAATATTCTTTACCTATAAATAATTTTTCTTAAACCTACAACTGCTCCTAGGATAAGCGTATTAACAATCCTTACAAAATGAGTAGTCAAAAGTTATTGAGAGTACCCACACCCGGCACACAAATCATTACTTTTCTTAGTGTTGTTACAGCTGGGATACTTTCAGAGATTTATTCGACTTAAGGCATACACGCATACAAAGTAAATGGTTTTTTTTGCTTCTATGTTACAGAGTGTGTAATACAAACTTTATTGTGTCTTAAGCGTGGTTGTATTTGTTTACAGACATATTTGGAAATTGAGTTAACAATTATTAGCTGATTGTATGTGTTTAAATACATATGTATAGATATAAATAATAAATATAAAAAAACCGGCCAGCGGCATTGTATAAGGACTGGGTTTGGAACTGTAATCGGTATTACAAACATAGCTAGCAGCAGCAGCTGATGTTAAAGCACAAGACGGGGGCAAGCTGCGTGTGCTTGCCTTTGAACTTGCTTTTCATAGATTTGATCAATTTGGTCTATTTCTTAAAACATGCACTACGTCACGCATACCCATGCGAAAATTGTTTTTATACAAAATGTACACACATATTGGTAATTTACCATTTATTTTATTGACACAACTTATAGATCCACAGGACTGGTTTTCGCGTCAATGCTATCGATATATTTTAGCTTATCGTTGTTTTGTTTAAAACAGCCCTGGATTGTATGATGCATGACGGTATGAGTTTTGAGTCGTAAGCCTTATTAATTTAAATTAAACATATGTATATGTTAATAACAAAATATTTCAAAATTTTAGGTAATATCATTTTAATTAGCGAATAATAAATAATAATAAAAAACTGCATTCCTATTAAATTATTTTAATTATATCATACAGTAAAACAGTGTTCCAAATGGTCAAATGCATACTCAAAACTATTTCAATTTCAATTTCTATCCACCAAAAATATGTACAAAACCTTGTTCAATATTATTTTTGACCTTTTATGAAATGAAACTATAAAATATGTTGACATACGAGAAATAAAATACCTCCAGCCCTATAAAATACATTTACTACAGTTCAGTGTCAGCATCCGAGGCAAGTAAAACGTGCTTGTCAGTTCATATGTACGTATAAAAGCTATGATCGGAAAAGCAGTAAGATTTCCGATTAATTATTAATGGATCATCACTTTTTCATTGCTCACATGTTTTCGATAACAGTCAATTTAAATTATTAATGATAAATACGCTCGAATTCGAAGACTTAAACTAATTGAAGGATCACAAGGCACGCAGGCAATCAAGATTTGCATCTTTACTAAAAAGGACGATGGCGGAAGTAGCATTTTAAACTATTATTAGTTTATTTATTAAGCAATAAAATAAACACTCACAATATGATTTTCACGAAAAACAGATGCAAACTATCATAGATTTATTTCTAATTTTTAGAACAAAGTAAATATCAAAACATAAATTAATATTCGTACTTACCATTTTTTGTATAAATATTCCAAAAGGTTTAATAAATAGAATAGAATCTTGAGCTGAATTGAGAATTGTTTTTTGAATAGTTGACTATGGCGGTAGGTATGAAATAATTTCCCTTCACTGCATTAGCAACGTTAGTTATATCGTTATATTCTTTTCTATGTTATATTTTGATATTTTTTGTAAACTGTTTTTTAAATGTTCTGAACTTATATAAAAAAAATATAGTGAATAACTTAAGATTTTTTTGTTGTCAAAAAATACATATTTTTATTTTTCAACTTTTTTTTCAAGTTTTTAAATATCTTTACTGTCATAACAAATTTTTTGTTTTTCTTGGAATACCTTAAAAGTGAAGGCACAATGGTACACAAAAAAGGTAGAATAAGCAACAATTAAAGGGTCAACCAATATTAGCCATTAAGAAATTGTTCCAAAGCATCTTTATCATCCAAATCGTTTTGTTCCAAAACAACTTCTTCCAAAACCAATTTGTTCGAACTAGTGGGAACTATTTCTGTAAAAAAGGCAAATATAAAGTTTTGAAAGTCATTACCCCGCCTTTAAAATATATGCATACTTGTTAGTTGTCCATGTTGTATATACTCTTCTAAATCCCCACGAAATGCATCATCGAATACCGCTTGTCTTTCCTTCTGAAGTTTTTGCAGATGATGCTCGTACTTTTGAATCTTTTGCTGATGATGCTCAGCAATATTCTGTCTATACTGTTCGAGTTTATTGAGCTTCAATTGCTTGTGTTTTGATAGTTGAAATTTATGCGCCAGCACAAATTCCTGAAGCTCAAATTCCTCGCAAAAATTTTCTAGTTTTTCCAAGTCGAGTTCCAGCTTAGCGCTTATTTTTTCAACAGACTGAAGCGTTTCTACGCTCTCCTTGAGCTTAATCACTAATGCCGGTACACCTGCTAGACAACTATTAAGTTCATTTATAATTTTTATTTGTTTGCTGGCGCGTTGCAGTATGACATTAATTTTACCAGCTACCGCCAGTGCATGACCCACATTTTCCTCGTTAGCGGCATGAATTTGATGCCAATCATCTTCATAATTGGATAGCAGTTTGCAGCCCGCAGACACATGGTTCTGTGTGGACACACCATCTATTAATTGGTCTCCAAGAAAATGTGAACTGCTTTGAGTAAAGGAGATATTTTGTTCTATAGACGTCGTAGTTGCGGGTTTTTTTATTTCACATGTTTGACTGTTCCTTCTGCTGTTGACACGTTGGCGATACTGTTGTTGTAGGCTTTCTGAGATGACAATGCTTTCCTGTATTGCATTGCTAAGCTTTTGCTTAAGATTTCCAAACATTGTATACAATTATAAGCGACTTTGTTTGATTAAATGATTTGACTAAATAACACTTCTGTTCGTTGTTGTAAATAAAGAATCAGCTGGCTGCATAATGACAAGTGTCGGTGCCATTTGACAGCTGGATAATAAGAGCGATAGAGAAAACACTTGCTGTTAGATGTGTTCACTTTTTGTGAGGCGGCAACCCTAGATGACAACAGTTGTTTTTCTATAAATCAAACATGGGTGTTCTCTTACAAAACAAATGTTTATTATATATTTGTTATTTAGAAGCATAAAAGAGATAAGTTTTCCCTTGCTTATGTGGACGGAGGCAGACGACGTGCTTAATAGTTGATTTATGTGGTATACTCCTTAAATGCAATAGCAGACAACTGATTTCATCGATTAAAACAACCGAACATAATAAACAAGTTTTTTCGAATTTGCTGTAAATTTCTTATTTAATGCTAACAAAAATCGTCACAAATTTTTCTGTAATCTCAAATAAAAAAATTCTCCATTTGATTATTTGGTTTGTTTATCTGAACTCAAAAAAACATTAGTTTTTAATTTTATTGAGCCGCTGAGTTACCTAGTGTAGGTCTGTATGTAAATTCTCCAATAATAAAATAAGTAGTCATAATTATGAGTAATTCAAAGTGTTTATAAGCTGCTAATCGATGTGGCACCGTTCTTCTCCTTACAGTGATAAAGTTCTGTAATGTCTTTCTGTTACCTTGGTTTGAATCAGCAGCTACTAGTGCGACATATCGGTCGAAATGTTGGTATCGGCGCTTTAGCGGCGCAAGCAAATTCATTAATTTTAAAATTTTAAACAAAATTATCCTTATATAATTAGGAGCAGCACCAAGCCGATGGGGCATCAAAGAACAAAATATCATCAACGTCGTACAAGTAGAGACAAATGCTTGATACAATCGAAAGTATTCTTTTGTTTCCTTTGTATTTTCCGTGTGATGTCTCAAAATGATAGCCGAAACAAAACATGTTATAATACTTCTGGTATCCCATGTATTTTGTTTACTGAAATGCATTTTAATGCGGGCTTTATTTATGTATTAATAATACATCAGCAGCTTGGTTTTCAACAGTATGATTTAGGTTCACATGATCATAGTCCTACTGATAGTCCCACTTTACCTAATTGAAGAATGTTAATCACCAGTTAAATCAACAGTATGCGCTATATCAAAAGTGGACGTGATAGCATATGTCGGTTTTGACTTTTTCTTGGCAGGCTCCAATATTTCTATATCACTGCTGTTGTTGGATGATATACCAGCATTTTCGTCATCAGTATCCTTTAAAGATACATGAATAGCACTTTTACTTATAGTTCCTGAACTCATTTCAGAGCAACTGTCCGTTTGGTCATCCTGCAAACTTAAATCTATGGTTAGCGCATTTGACTGGGCTTCATCATCCGAAAACAGTTCTCTTTTTATGTCACAAGAAGGTGAACCAGAAGGAGATAATTTTATGTTTTCAGATTGAGGTGCACACAGTACTTGACCATAGGCCATAGCAACGGATAATGCCATGTTGTTTGCATAAATGTAGTATGCAGATGTTGGCACATCGGTCTCATTGCGAGAAAGGGAGCTTGTGCTTTTGCTGTGAGGGCTCCTTTGCTTTAGAGATTTTGTTTTATGAGTTCGACTGCGGCTACTACTCCGACACCGGTATTCTCTTATAGAGCTTTTCAAAGGTGGACAGCGATTGCTTTGACACGTTTTGACGTGTTTACTTGGTTTTCTTTTTGAACGGTGTTCGTGTCTGGTTCGACTTTCGTGTAAACTGTTCTCAGTAATGCAGCTGTAAAAGGCGTTTTGTGTGCGTCTTTTGTGTATTTCGTCCAGTTCCTGAAGCTTTTGCTGGCAACTGGCCTGAGTACGCTCATTTTTCTGTTTGTTATGGCGCAGAGCACTATTAATTGTTCGACCTAGAAATTTTTTGTTTGGTTTACCCAAGGGATTTATTTTGCGCTCTAGTGGCTGGGATAAGACATGGCCATTTTGATCTGGCAGCTCCTGTATCAGCTCAGCAATCGCCTGTCTGAAATGTTTTATAAAATAAATAAATATTCTCTATAAAAATATATAGCTTAAACCTTGTTAGTTTAGTGTCGTCCATGATGATTAATTTATAATAGAGATGAGGCAATTGCTCGATATCCTCATCGGTTGTTTTTTTAAACCGATTACAATAGCTTGTCCATTTAAACCAATTTTCATCGCATATATCGATTGATAACAAAATTGGTGATTGATTTAAAAATTTATTGTTATAAAAATATTCTTAATTGTAGCATACGCTACTAAAATATATTCATATTATATTCATTATATTATTATATTCAATTTTTTATTTCGCAGTTAAATTACGGCTTGGGAATGGCAAGGGGTGTTATCGGGCTCATCTAATCGGTAGTAGGAATAGAGACAGAGGGAATTGCCTGTACTCGCCGCTATGTGGCAGCAAGCAGTGCTGTCCCGTGGTGACTTTAGAAGTGTAGACTTTTCATAATACCGCAGACTGAGGGTTTAAATACTTAGGTGGTATAAATACAATTTACTAGGTGCTAAAATCAGTATCTCAGAGATGTTTACTGTAAAAACAACAATGTTTAAGAACCAACAGGAAGAGCTTATATCTGAAATGAAGCCATGCCTGCAAGGTTTCAAATAATTAAACATATCAGTGCAAAAGGACATGGAAATTACTCCCTAGTCACTTAATATGACTAGGCGCTTGTGCTAAACACTAACAACAGAATAGCGACTGGGATTAAGTGAACTGTGGAAATCGGTTCCATTTTCAATTATTGTCAATATCTAACTGACGTCACATAGTTGAGATTGATTCGAGTTAAATGCGGTATTGAAAATATTAATTTAAAACATAAAACTTAATTCAATTGTTAAATCATTTGAAATAAAGCCAATCTGTATAAAATATTAGTTTAGTAAATGCTAAGTAAAAAGATGGCACACCACCAAGTTTAGTTTGAAAAAAAAACAAAACCTTAACATTTTAATACTAAGGTTTTTAATGATTGAAATGAAAAGGGAAATGCTTTTTTATGGTATATAAGTCTGTTTTGACAATGCATTTAACGTGTGGGAAACATAAATTTTGGTTTAGTAGATTAATCTTAATTAAATTTCAATAAATGTAGAGGATTTATAGAAAATGTAATAGAAATAAAATGAATGAAATCTTTGGATGAACAACTTTTAAAGATATAGTTATACCCGTTAAAAGCCGGTCGTGAAATAGTAAGCATGACAGCTAAACTTTCAATGTCGATCTTTGCTTGACGTTTCACCAAAAGTATTGCATTAAGTAAAGCAAGCTTAAAAGCTAGAAGATTTCGGCACTTTTTGTTGAAAGATAAAAGGCTTTAGGTATGCCTTGAAAATTTTTAGACTTTTATTTGCTAATTTCAAAACTGTAAATAATTAATAGTTACAAATTTTGCTAATCGATTATACTATCGATAATTTAGAATCATATTATTTATTAGAAGAATATTATAAGAATATTTGTTTACAAATCGTAGCCAAAGTTTCACAGCTATAACCTATGAGTTGATTAAAAGTAGTAAGTAAGTAGTAAAGTAAACATTAAGTAAACTTCCAAAGTCTTTTTTATGGAACTTTTCCAGAAACCCGCATGATCCACAGAGTTTTTTATTGGCTTGCTATTACCATATTTCCCATATTTTAAAAAATATTCAAATTCCGATGGTAGGTAAATATATTTGTCAAAATTAATGAATGACCGCAAACAACTATGTTTTTTTTACCATCCCAGTCTCCAGACCTAAATGGCGCTGCTGTAAAATAACATCTAAATAAAGCTCTCCTGTATGAGAGATGCCAAATTGGGATAGAACCCACCAGGAATATAACATCTTCCATGAATAATAGGTTTCTGGAATTAGTTAAGCCTAACTGATACCATACTAAGTATTTTTATCCCGAAATTAAGCTATTCTACAAAAAATTTTTAATTTTTTTAAAACAACATCAAATTTACTGTGACTTTAATTTTTAATATCGCAGTATTTTAGCAACAAATGAAGTTACCTTTATATATGTGATATAATATATACAACAACTTGGCTTCGAAACATTTTTCGTTTTTCTCTAGCTAAGGACAATCAAGAGGACTTTAAAATTTATTTCAGACCCCATATCAATGTGTACATTATGAAGATTATTACTTTGTATGCTTTTGCTTACCATCCAAGTTGATTTAATGTTGATTTACATATACCGAAATGATGGAAAATATTTTAACTTAATAACAAAGTATGTAAAAATAACCTTAGCCAATGCACGAAGAGATATTGCTTTGTTTTTTCATACATTGGATGATTTTCTGAAGGCAGAGCTCTTACAATATTGATAGCTATACGTAGTCGCATAGTCCTGATTATTTTTAAAATCTACGGTCGCCGGCGTTTTATAATGGCTATAACTTATCCAGATTTGGGTTATTTGTAGGCAGTTTTATTGTTTATTATATTTTTACGAAAATACTTTAAATATAAAGCTTACTATCATTAGTCTAAAAGGTGCGTTATAAATATATTGTGATACTAAGCGTAAAAAGAAGTTACCTATATTATATATGTGTCTCGGCATATCTAGAGACTTGAAATTTGACAAATATTTTGCTCTGAACTGAAAACTCATAACTCCTGCTTTATAAATAATTAATAATGATAATTTCAACATCTTCCACATTTCTCGAATAAAAGAGTGCCCAAGCTTATTCCCCTAAGATCGATACGAAAATGTTTTTTAACACATCGCTTATTAATGAGTAATTCATAAGATCGATGTAGCACAATTTTTTTGGTGTTTTCATCTAAATGTAAGATGTTTTTTTGAAACCGAAGTAAAATGAAATACATTCTTTAAGTGTGGGTAAATGCTTCATTGGTATATTTATATCACAGAATGTTTAGAATTAGTAAGTCACTTTTACTATGCATTGCCTGCTAAGTGTTTTGTAGTACATTTTTCATCCATGTTAAATATTTGCTGACACGCGTGTAAATGCCTGGTAGACCTGGACGAGCGCAGCCAATGCCCGTCGAAACGACGCCCACTAGATGGTGTTCCTTTGACATTAAAGGGCCACCGGAATCAGCCTGGCATCCACATTCGTAAGTATGAAAAGTGTCGAATGTGTATATGTATATTTAGATTTCTGGTTTATCAAGAGGTTTCATTCTCACCCAACACGAGTCGATTTGGCCATTCGCAAAGCCAGCGCACAATTGGGTGTCAGATATAGTATTGGACTTGCCCAGCGAGCGATACGAGAGTTCGCAGTCCTTATTGTTCCAGATTTGAACTGTTGCCTTGCGCAGGACATCGGCACGTTCACCCTCTGCTTGATCCTCATTTGTCCAGCCCCAACCGAAGACTGTGCCAAACTCTGGCTCTAGTGTACGCTGCTCCTTTTCAGAACTAATACAGCTCGGCTGTACATTCAGCGTAAACTGAATTGGTTGAATGACTTCCAGCAGCGCTAATTTAGAAGAATCACACACAAATATACATACATACATTTGTATATGCAGATATACAATATCAGGAAGTATAAGATATTTACCAATGTCATTCTCTACATTTTTGCAATCATAATGTGGATGGGGCACAATTGTCTTGAAACCTACTTGCGAGCCATGACCATTGGTAAGATCATCCTGATATTTCTGTATGCTGTGCATGCCAATGACGCCTTGAATTTGGGTCGGTTTCATGAATTTCTGCAAGCCATTGCAAATGCAGTGACCAGCGGTCAATATCCAGCGTTCATGTATTATAGTTCCGCCACAAAAATGTCCACCTCTACGCATTAGACTCACCATGGATGGCATTTCATTGCGTTCTGTTTGAATACCGCCAACGATTTTTGGATTGCGCACCGGACAGGTTAGGTCACCAACTAAATAACAAATATTAAATATCAATCATGTTGTATACATTTTAATTGCTATTTTATTTACTGGCATATTCCATGCTGACTAGAAGTTAACATGTATCTAAGCCATCTACTATAACTATCTTCCCTCAATAGAAGAACTTACAAGTTATTTGCGCCTGTGCAAATTTTAAAACAAATAAACCGAAAACTATAAAAATGCGAAAAAATCCTAACATTTTTAGCAATTAACCGTAAAGCGTCTGCTGTTGCGAAACTGTTTAGCGAACTGTCTCAAATATTCTGTACGTCAATAAATTTATATATGGGTCGAACCGACTGAGCCCCCGACAGACTAGCTGCTGTTCTATGCGGATTAGCAACCTCTCGGTGAGCTTTTAGATAAATAACGGAAGTCTAAGCCAACACCTGTTTCTAAGCTTTGGGCTTCCCGTCAGCGACGACGGCAGCGACTGCAATCTGTATGACACCTATGAATGTATGTGTGTATGTTTGTGTATCAAATGCATAAGCAACACAACGATCCGCACACGTTTTGGGATTTCTATAAATCGTTCTGTTACTGTGCTGTATAAAATTATGATTACGAATTTTGTGAAGAAAAACTCAATAGAAGTTTATTTCCTCCTTGTTACTGAGCTTGCCCAACAAAGTTTTATTAAAAATGCATAAGCTAATTAGTGGAAATACCCCTAAGCGATCTATACAAAACAATATTTGGACTTGGCCTTATCATTAATGCATTATGCAAATTGTAAATGCAGCTATTTTCAATGACTTGTTGTCGGCACTACCTTCCCATTTAAAATTAAAATGTAATGCAAAAAAGCCTTTGAAACATACATTAAAAAGTCAAAAGCTCTCAAAGTCGGAGCCCGTAGCTGGCAGCTGCACTTGAATTGCAACAGGAAACTCATTGATACCATTTTATTTCGAGACATTTATGTAAATTACATAATATTTTTTTACCTTTTTAAGCTATATAATATTAATACTCTAAGGCTTTTACACGATTGCATTAAACCGGTTACCGAATTATTCGGACCTATCAATCTCAGAATCAAGTCAATTGAAATCGAAAACAAATCTATCCATTAATGTCCGTGTGTACTGCTGATTCTCCCCATGTTCTCCGGTAACCGCCGTGACCAAACAAATTAATACGTTACAATAATAAAACCTTTAAAGTTCATTCACAAACAAGTTTAGGTGCGTTGACATCTGGCAACAACATTCGGTTTTTATTTTTTTTGTTTTTTCTTAACCTTATTTTGCCACTTAGCAGCATTCAATGTGAAGGTCGCTTTACGGCTTTGCTTCGTATATATTTAATCGCTTTGTTTGCCGTTAAAGTTCAGCGACTCTGTTTTTTGGTGACTAATTTCTACAGAGGAAGTCTGTGAAGCTTTTTGTTATGCGGGTGGAGTGCGAAAGCAAATATTACGTGTACCCAAAAAGATGCAATGCATTGCGTAAAGCTTTGCCTAAATATATTTTTAAGTTTGTATTTTTTTTTCACTGTGAATAAATTTAAAGATACAGAGTAGCAGGAATTTATTGGACAGATATTTTAGAGATATAAAAATGTGGTCAAAAGCACAAGAAATGTTTATTTAATGCGAAAAGCTAATAGCAACTCAACGCTTGTTTTAAATACTAAAATGTACAGAGCTTAATTATCAAAACTTTTCTTAAATGCATCACGAAATGTATGCGTTGTAACGTGTAACTAAAGGATGATTAAGGAGCCACTACCCTTAATATCCCAAAAATCTTAAATAATAATATTAGTAAATAATAAAACCTTAATAATAAGCCTATATATATATTAATTTATAAAATATTTTTCTGTATAATTCAAATCGATCAGTCGGTTAAAAACACACAGATAAAGCTTTGTTGCTTTCAGTTATTATAAGGTCTAGGAGTTTCTCGAACTCAAGCTCCGTTACTTGCATCAATTTAAGATTGGTGATGTGATGAGACCCAACGCCAGTCTTAATGAACTAACTTTGTATTTGAGCTTAGCGCCCTAAACAAATATTTATCGCTTTCGAAACTAGTCTTTATTACTCTTACTACCGTTTATTATTATAAGAACTTAAAAATAGTTTTGGTGTTTTGGATGACGGATTGCTTATGTATTCTTGTAAGTAGGCTCCAAATAATTGTTATTTTAATTAATTATTATAATTTTTATTAATATTAAGAAAACAATTACTTCTTTTAGACTAGCAGGCCGTATAAAAATTCTACTCTTGGCGCTTGGTTCATCTACAAGGTATATTAGCAACTATAGTGGGTATCTTTATTTATTTCTCTATTTTGTCAGCACTTGATAACATTCTTCTTATTTTTCTAGCTTAATTAGTTGACTTGATGTACGAATGCATTAAACGTTACATACCTTTATAGTCTGAATTTATGTGTCGTTATTTCTAATCGAAGTTAGGATCGCTTATTTGGTTTCGATTATTACTCGAAAGCCAAATGTTAAATAAAGGCTTTCTGAGCAACAATCAAAAGTACATGAGCGCCCGTGGCAACGTTGGGTTTTCATATAAAAACACTTCTATCACTTAACCTTTCCTCATAGATTTTATGTTTGCACTGTTCTTTGCTGATTTTGTTAATTTTATTTGTTACAGAGAACGTCTGCACGGTGTGAGTGCTGCACTTGAACTGCACTTATGATGCGAATGCTGTAACATAGTATCCACTGGTCCTCTGATCCTAGATATGTGAGAACACCAAATGTCTTTGTTACAAACACGAGCTCCGTCTATAATAATAATACGAACGCAAGCTTGCAAGAGCAGTGGAAACAACAACCCTCTGCCGTTGGCTTTTACTTCGTTGTCCATGCGGCGTATACGAGATAGCTTTATTCGGTTTCTGTTGTGCTCCTGTTCGGTTGCTGTTCGGTTGCTGTTCGGTTGCTATTCGGCTGCAGTTCGGCTACTTTTGGCTGCTGCAGCTGTAACAGCTGACCAATGAGCGTTAAACATTGTTGTTGTATATCTTTGAAAGTTACCGTCAAGCTGCGCAGGCGTAAATTATATAAGTTATGCGTACTGCCTGTCTGTCTGTCGATTTTAAATTAAGGCCTGTAACGCCCTCAAAAAAAGCGAGAACAATCTATATAATAGATGCAGCTACTAAAAAGATTTTAAATTCTAACAATGTGCATTTCAGGCTCTCTTCTCCACTCATTTTAACTGTTGTTTTAAATGTCTAATAATCAATTAGTAATATACGATCTTTTGCTGTACTTTTGTTTTAGCTAGTAAGTTCAAATATTAATATACTAAAAAGTGAACAAAGAACACAAACGCAACTTTCCCTTTGATCTAGCCTTTTATTTATGTTGACTATACAAAAAAAAACAGCTTTAACTTTCCATACCCATAGCCCACAACTAGTTACCACGCAGTCCCCAAGACTTCAATCAACTGAACTACTCACACAACAAGCTACTGCAAACCAAAGGTCTGATTGACGTTAACATTTTATTTGCCAAATTGTGATTGACAAGCTGTTCGCACGCTTTTAAGAGGTCCCTCGCCCTGCAATTAAGTTTAATCCGTTCGTGGCAGAACATTTTTGCAATTAAACATTTATATCTTTCTATATAGATATATAAAAACATGTACATACAAATGGAAAGGATTTTGTTTTGTAAAATCGATTACATATTTGATAATTGCCAAGCTTGGTACTCTATTCTAACTTCTATAGAGATCCTTTGGAAAACAAAAACAATATCAATAACTGCAAGTGACACCTAGTGCTAATGATGTAGACGGCTCAGCATTTCCTTGCGATTTCCCTAGCGACGTGGCGGCGCAACATAACAAATGCCGAAACTTATCAATAGCGACATTTGGAATTCTGGAATTCTTGTAAAAGCAGGTACACTATATAAAAAACTCTCTGTTTTCTTTCATTCTACGTAAGTAATACGCACACACTGCCATAACTGGTTGCGTATACTAAAATTCTATCAGTTATTCAGTTAGCCTCCACTAACTTATATTGTTTAAAAAGCTGCAAATTTAGTTGTGTATGCCATTTAACCAAGGAAATGCAAAAACAGGGTATAAGACACAAGAACAATGTAAAGGAAAGGTCTGAAAATGTGTCTACAATTTGGAAATGCTTCTGGCAGTCAAACAAATCCCAAAAAGGCAAAGCATTGAGTTGGCTGCGAAAATGCTTATCCTTACTGTTAACCCGCAGTTCAATCTTCTTTTTGCTGGCATCCGTGCGCTTTGTTTTTGCGTGACAATTGGCCCAATTTATTATTCATTAGGTTAAAAAGTCAAAGCGCAATACAACTGACAGCCAGTCAGTCAGACAGTTACCTCACAGACATTAGTAGTGCTTTGTTTTGCCATGCGGTGGGTTTGGATTTTTGATTCTTGGACATTTTCAACATTTAGCGAATATCTTTGTTCCGGCTAAGTTTTCTGCAATGTGTCAAAGCATGCAACTTGTTTAGTTCTTGAGTTCTAATTAACCAGTTTTGGGTAAACGATGTAAGAGTTGTAACTTTTTATATACTGTTCAATGCAGTTTGTTATATAATTTTCTTTGAATGAAATAACCTTAAATATGCCTGCCATGGCTATCGATGCAAGTTACATACATTTTTACTTGAGATAATAAATGTTATGTAACCGGAGAAGCCATGCAGGTCTAAGGTTATTTCATTCAAAGAAAATTATATAACAAACTGCATTGAACAGTATATAAAAAGTTACTACTCTTACATCGTTTACCCAAAACTGGTTAATTAGAACTCAAGAACTAAACAAGTTGCATGCTTTGACACATTGCAGAAAACTTAGCCGGAACAAAGATATTCGCTAAATGTTGAAAATGTCCAAGAATCAAAAATCCAAACCCACCGCATGGCAAAACAAAGCACTACTAATGTCTGTGAGGTAACTGTCTGACTGACTGGCTGTCAGTTGTATTGCGCTTTGACTTTTTAACCTAATGAATAATAAATTGGGCCAATTGTCACGCAAAAACAAAGCGCACGGATGCCAGCAAAAAGAAGATTGAACTGCGGGTTAACAGTAAGGATAAGCATTTTCGCAGCCAACTCAATGCTTTGCCTTTTTGGGATTTGTTTGACTGCCAGAAGCATTTCCAAATTGTAGACACATTTTCAGACCTTTCCTTTACATTGTTCTTGTGTCTTATACCCTGTTTTTGCATTTCCTTGGTTAAATGGCATACACAACTAAATTTGCAGCTTTTTAAACAATATAAGTTAGTGGAGGCTAACTGAATAACTGATAGAATTTTAGTATACGCAACCAGTTATGGCAGTGTGTGCGTATTACTTACGTAGAATGAAAGAAAACAGAGAGTTTTTTATATAGTGTACCTGCTTTTACAAGAATTCCAGAATTCCAAATGTCGCTATTGATAAGTTTCGGCATTTGTTATGTTGCGCCGCCACGTCGCTAGGGAAATCGCAAGGAAATGCTGAGCCGTCTACATCATTAGCACTAGGTGTCACTTGCAGTTATTGATATTGTTTTTGTTTTCCAAAGGATCTCTATAGAAGTTAGAATAGAGTACCAAGCTTGGCAATTATCAAATATGTAATCGATTTTACAAAACAAAACCCTTTCCATTTGTATGTACATGTTTTTATATATCTATATAGAAAGATATAAATGTTTAATTGCAAAAATGTTCTGCCACGAACGGATTAAACTTAATTGCAGGGCGAGGGACCTCTTAAAAGCGTGCGAACAGCTTGTCAATCACAATTTGGCAAATAAAATGTTAACGTCAATCAGACCTTTGGTTTGCAGTAGCTTGTTGTGTGAGTAGTTCAGTTGATTGAAGTCTTGGGGACTGCGTGGTAACTAGTTGTGGGCTATGGGTATGGAAAGTTAAAGCTGTTTTTTTTTGTATAGTCAACATAAATAAAAGGCTAGATCAAACGGAAAGTTGCGTTTGTGTTTTTTGTTCACTTTTTAGTATATTAATATTTGAACTTACTAGCTAAAACAAAAGTACAGCAAAAGATCGTATATTACTAATTGATTATTAGACATTTAAAACAACAGTTAAAATAAGAAGAGAAGAGAGCTTGAAATGCACATTGTTAGAATTTAAAATCTTTTTAGTAGCTGCATCTATTATATAGATTGTTCTCGCTTTTTTGAGGGCGTTACAGGCCTTAATTTAAAATCGACAGACAGACAGGCAGTACGCATAACTTATATAATTTACGCCTGCGCAGCTTGACGGTAACTTTCAAAGATATACAACAACAATGTTTAACGCTCATTGGTCAGCTGTTACAGCTGCAGCAGCCAAAAGCAGCCGAACTGCAGCCGAACAGCAACCGAACAGCAACCGAACAGCAACCGAACAGGAGCACAACAGAAACCGAATAAAGCTATCTCGTATACGCCGCATGGACAACGAAGTAAAAGCCAACGGCAGAGGGTTGTTGTTTCCACTGCTCTTGCAAGCTTGCGTTCGTATTATTATTATAGACGGAGCTCGTGTTTGTAACAAAGACATTTGGTGTTCTCACATATCTAGGATCAGAGGACCAGTGGATACTATGTTACAGCATTCGCATCATAAGTGCAGTTCAAGTGCAGCACTCACACCGTGCAGACGTTCTCTGTAACAAATAAAATTAACAAAATCAGCAAAGAACAGTGCAAACATAAAATCTATGAGGAAAGGTTAAGTGATAGAAGTGTTTTTATATGAAAACCCAACGTTGCCACGGGCGCTCATGTACTTTTGATTGTTGCTCAGAAAGCCTTTATTTAACATTTGGCTTTCGAGTAATAATCGAAACCAAATAAGCGATCCTAACTTCGATTAGAAATAACGACACATAAATTCAAACTATAAAGGTATGTAACGTTTAATGCATTCGTACATCAAGTCAACTAATTAAGCTAGAAAAATAAGAAGAATGTTATCAAGTGCTGACAAAATAGAGAAACAAATAAAGATACCCACTATAGTTGCTAATATAACTTGTAGATGAACCAAGCGCCAAGAGTAGAATTTTTATACGGCTTGCTAGTATAAAAGAAGTAATTGTTTTCGTAATATTAATAAAAATTATAATAATTAATTAAAATAACAATTATTTGGAGCCTACTTACAAGAATACATAAGCAATAATTAAGTTCTTATAATAATAAACGGTAGTAGTAAGAGTAATAAAGACTAGTTTCGAAAGCGATAAATATTTGTTTAGGGCGCTAAGCTCAAATACAAAGTTAGTTCATTAAGACTGGCGTTGGGTCTCATCACATCACCAATCTTAAGTTGATGCAAGTAACGGAGCTTGAGTTCGAGAAACTCCTAGACCTTATAATAACTGAAAGCAACAAAGCTTTATCTGTGTGTTTTTAACCGACTGATCGATTTGAATTATACAGAAAAATATTTTATAAATTAATATATATATAGGCTTATTATTAAGGTTTTATTATTTACTAATATTATTATTTAAGATTTTTGGGATATTAAGGGTAGTGGCTCCTTAATCATCCTTTAGTTACACGTTACAACGCATACATTTCGTGATGCATTTAAGAAAAGTTTTGATAATTAAGCTCTGTACATTTTAGTATTTAAAACAAGCGTTGAGTTGCTATTAGCTTTTCGCATTAAATAAACATTTCTTGTGCTTTTGACCACATTTTTATATCTCTAAAATATCTGTCCAATAAATTCCTGCTACTCTGTATCTTTAAATTTATTCACAGTGAAAAAAAAATACAAACTTAAAAATATATTTAGGCAAAGCTTTACGCAATGCATTGCATCTTTTTGGGTACACGTAATATTTGCTTTCGCACTCCACCCGCATAACAAAAAGCTTCACAGACTTCCTCTGTAGAAATTAGTCACCAAAAAACAGAGTCGCTGAACTTTAACGGCAAACAAAGCGATTAAATATATACGAAGCAAAGCCGTAAAGCGACCTTCACATTGAATGCTGCTAAGTGGCAAAATAAGGTTAAGAAAAAACAAAAAAAATAAAAACCGAATGTTGTTGCCAGATGTCAACGCACCTAAACTTGTTTGTGAATGAACTTTAAAGGTTTTATTATTGTAACGTATTAATTTGTTTGGTCGCGGCGGTTACCGGAGAACATGGGGAGAATCAGCAGTACACACGGACATTAATGGATAGATTTGTTTTCGATTTCAATTAACTTGATTCTGAGATTGATAGGTCCGAATAATTCGGTAACCGGTTTAATGCAATCGTGTAAAAGCCTTAGAGTATTAATATTATATAGCTTAAAAAGGTAAAAAAATATTATGTAATTTACATAAATGTCTCGAAATAAAATGGTATCAATGAGTTTCCTGTTGCAATTCAAGTGCAGCTGCCAGCTACGGGCTCCGACTTTGAGAGCTTTTGACTTTTTAATGTATGTTTCAAAGGCTTTTTTGCATTACATTTTAATTTTAAATGGGAAGGTAGTGCCGACAACAAGTCATTGAAAATAGCTGCATTTACAATTTGCATAATGCATTAATGATAAGGCCAAGTCCAAATATTGTTTTGTATAGATCGCTTAGGGGTATTTCCACTAATTAGCTTATGCATTTTTAATAAAACTTTGTTGGGCAAGCTCAGTAACAAGGAGGAAATAAACTTCTATTGAGTTTTTCTTCACAAAATTCGTAATCATAATTTTATACAGCACAGTAACAGAACGATTTATAGAAATCCCAAAACGTGTGCGGATCGTTGTGTTGCTTATGCATTTGATACACAAACATACACACATACATTCATAGGTGTCATACAGATTGCAGTCGCTGCCGTCGTCGCTGACGGGAAGCCCAAAGCTTAGAAACAGGTGTTGGCTTAGACTTCCGTTATTTATCTAAAAGCTCACCGAGAGGTTGCTAATCCGCATAGAACAGCAGCTAGTCTGTCGGGGGCTCAGTCGGTTCGACCCATATATAAATTTATTGACGTACAGAATATTTGAGACAGTTCGCTAAACAGTTTCGCAACAGCAGACGCTTTACGGTTAATTGCTAAAAATGTTAGGATTTTTTCGCATTTTTATAGTTTTCGGTTTATTCGTTTTAAAATTTGCACAGGCGCAAATAACTTGTAAGTTCTTCTATTGAGGGAAGATAGTTATAGTAGATGGCTTAGATACATGTTAACTTCTAGTCAGCATGGAATATGCCAGTAAATAAAATAGCAATTAAAATGTATACAACATGATTGATATTTAATATTTGTTATTTAGTTGGTGACCTAACCTGTCCGGTGCGCAATCCAAAAATCGTTGGCGGTATTCAAACAGAACGCAATGAAATGCCATCCATGGTGAGTCTAATGCGTAGAGGTGGACATTTTTGTGGCGGAACTATAATACATGAACGCTGGATATTGACCGCTGGTCACTGCATTTGCAATGGCTTGCAGAAATTCATGAAACCGACCCAAATTCAAGGCGTCATTGGCATGCACAGCATACAGAAATATCAGGATGATCTTACCAATGGTCATGGCTCGCAAGTAGGTTTCAAGACAATTGTGCCCCATCCACATTATGATTGCAAAAATGTAGAGAATGACATTGGTAAATATCTTATACTTCCTGATATTGTATATCTGCATATACAAATGTATGTATGTATATTTGTGTGTGATTCTTCTAAATTAGCGCTGCTGGAAGTCATTCAACCAATTCAGTTTACGCTGAATGTACAGCCGAGCTGTATTAGTTCTGAAAAGGAGCAGCGTACACTAGAGCCAGAGTTTGGCACAGTCTTCGGTTGGGGCTGGACAAATGAGGATCAAGCAGAGGGTGAACGTGCCGATGTCCTGCGCAAGGCAACAGTTCAAATCTGGAACAATAAGGACTGCGAACTCTCGTATCGCTCGCTGGGCAAGTCCAATACTATATCTGACACCCAATTGTGCGCTGGCTTTGCGAATGGCCAAATCGACTCGTGTTGGGTGAGAATGAAACCTCTTGATAAACCAGAAATCTAAATATACATATACACATTCGACACTTTTCATACTTACGAATGTGGATGCCAGGCTGATTCCGGTGGCCCTTTAATGTCAAAGGAACACCATCTAGTGGGCGTCGTTTCGACGGGCATTGGCTGCGCTCGTCCAGGTCTACCAGGCATTTACACGCGTGTCAGCAAATATTTAACATGGATGAAAAATGTACTACAAAACACTTAGCAGGCAATGCATAGTAAAAGTGACTTACTAATTCTAAACATTCTGTGATATAAATATACCAATGAAGCATTTACCCACACTTAAAGAATGTATTTCATTTTACTTCGGTTTCAAAAAAACATCTTACATTTAGATGAAAACACCAAAAAAATTGTGCTACATCGATCTTATGAATTACTCATTAATAAGCGATGTGTTAAAAAACATTTTCGTATCGATCTTAGGGGAATAAGCTTGGGCACTCTTTTATTCGAGAAATGTGGAAGATGTTGAAATTATCATTATTAATTATTTATAAAGCAGGAGTTATGAGTTTTCAGTTCAGAGCAAAATATTTGTCAAATTTCAAGTCTCTAGATATGCCGAGACACATATATAATATAGGTAACTTCTTTTTACGCTTAGTATCACAATATATTTATAACGCACCTTTTAGACTAATGATAGTAAGCTTTATATTTAAAGTATTTTCGTAAAAATATAATAAACAATAAAACTGCCTACAAATAACCCAAATCTGGATAAGTTATAGCCATTATAAAACGCCGGCGACCGTAGATTTTAAAAATAATCAGGACTATGCGACTACGTATAGCTATCAATATTGTAAGAGCTCTGCCTTCAGAAAATCATCCAATGTATGAAAAAACAAAGCAATATCTCTTCGTGCATTGGCTAAGGTTATTTTTACATACTTTGTTATTAAGTTAAAATATTTTCCATCATTTCGGTATATGTAAATCAACATTAAATCAACTTGGATGGTAAGCAAAAGTATACAAAGTAATAATCTTCATAATGTACACATTGATATGGGGTCTGAAATAAATTTTAAAGTCCTCTTGATTGTCCTTAGCTAGAGAAAAACGAAAAATGTTTCGAAGCCAAGTTGTTGTATATATTATATCACATATATAAAGGTAACTTCATTTGTTGCAAAATACTGCGATATTAAAAATTAAAGTCACAGTAAATTTGATGTTGTTTAAAAAAAATTAAAAATTTTTTGTAGAATAGCTTAATTCGGGATAAAAATACTTAGTATGGTATCAGTTAGGCTTAACTAATTCCAGAAACCTATTATTCATGGAAGATGTTATATTTTTGGTGGGTTCTATCCCAATTTGGCATCTCTCATCCAGGAGAGCTTTCTTTAGATGTTATTTTTCAGCAGCGCCATTTAGGTCTGGAGACTGGGATGGTAAAAAAAACATAGTTGTTTACGGTCATTCATTAATTTTGACAAATATATTTACCTACCATCGGAATTTGAATATTTTTTAAAATATGGAAAATATGGTAATAGCAAGCCAATAAAAAACTCTGTGGATCATGCGGGTTTCTGGAAAAGTTCCATAAAAAAGACTTTGGAAGTTTACTTGATGTTTACTTTACTACTTACTTACTACTTTTAATCAACTCATAGGTTATAGCTGTGAAACTTTGGCTACGATTTGTAAACAAATATTCTTATAATATTCTTATAATAAATAATATGATTCTAAATTATCGATAGTATAATCGATTAGCAAAATTTTTAACTATTAATTATTTACAGTTTTGAAATTAGCAAATAAAAGTCTAAAAATTTTCAAGGCATACCTAAAGCCTTTTATCTTTCAACAAAAAGTGCCGAAATCTTCTAGCTTTTAAGCTTGCTTTACTTAATGCAATACTTTTGGTGAAACGTCAAGCAAAGATCGACATTGAAAGTTTAGCTGTCATGCTTACTATTTCACGACCGGCTTTTAACGGGTATAACTATATCTTTAAAAGTTGTTTATCCAAAGATTTCATTCATTTTATTTCTATTACATTTTCTATAAATCCTCTACATTTATTGAAATTTAATTAAGATTAATCTACTAAACCAAAATTTATGTTTCCCACACGTTAAATGCATTGTCAAAACAGACTTATATACCATAAAAAAGCATTTCCCTTTTCATTTCAATCATTAAAATCCTTAGTATTAAAATGTTAAGGTTTTGTTTTTTTTTAAACTAAACTTGGTGGTGTGCCATCTTTTTACTTAGCATTTACTAAACTAATATTTTATACAGATTGGCTTTATTTCAAAGGATTTAACAATTGAATTAAGTTTTATGTTTTAAATTAATATTTTCAATACCGCATTTAACTCGAATCAATCTCAACTATGTGACGTCAGTTAGATATTGACAATAATTGAAAATGGAACCGATTTCCACAGTTCACTTAATCCCAGTCGCTATTCTGTTGTTAGTGTTTAGCACAAGCGCCTAGTCATATTAAGTGACTAGGGAGTAATTTCCATGTCCTTTTGCACTGATATGTTTAATTATTTGAAACCTTGCAGGCATGGCTTCATTTCAGATATAAGCTCTTCCTGTTGGTTCTTAAACATTGTTGTTTTTACAGTAAACATCTCTGAGATACTGATTTTAGCACCTAGTAAATTGTATTTATACCACCTAAGTATTTAAACCCTCAGTCTGCGGTATTATGAAAAGTCTACACTTCTAAAGTCACCACGGGACAGCACTGCTTGCTGCCACATAGCGGCGAGTACAGGCAATTCCCTCTGTCTCTATTCCTACTACCGATTAGATGAGCCCGATAACACCCCTTGCCATTCCCAAGCCGTAATTTAACTGCGAAATAAAAAATTGAATATAATAATATAATGAATATAATATGAATATATTTTAGTAGCGTATGCTACAATTAAGAATATTTTTATAACAATAAATTTTTAAATCAATCACCAATTTTGTTATCAATCGATATATGCGATGAAAATTGGTTTAAATGGACAAGTTATTGTAATCGGTTTAAAAAAACAACCGATGAGGATATCAATATAGCAATTGCCTCATCTCTATTATAAATTAATCATCATGGACGACACTAAACTAACAAGGTTTAAGCTAAATATTTTAATAGAGAATATTTATTTATTTTATAAAACATTTCAGACAGGCGATTGCTGAGCTGATACAGGAGCTGCCAGATCAAAATGGCCATGTCTTATCCCAGCCACTAGAGCGCAAAATAAATCCCTTGGGTAAACCAAACAAAAAATTTCTAGGTCGAACAATTAATAGTGCTCTGCGCCATAACAAACAGAAAAATGAGCGTACTCAGGCCAGTTGCCAGCAAAAGCTTCAGGAACTGGACGAAATACACAAAAGACGCACACAAAACGCCTTTTACAGCTGCATTACTGAGAACAGTTTACTCGAAAGTCGAACCAGACACGAACACCGTTCAAAAAGAAAACCAAGTAAACACGTCAAAACGTGTCAAAGCAATCGCTGTCCACCTTTGAAAAGCTCTATAAGAGAATACCGGTGTCGGAGTAGTAGCCGCAGTCGAACTCATAAAACAAAATCTCTAAAGCAAAGGAGCCCTCACAGCAAAAGCACAAGCTCCCTTTCTCGCAATGAGACCGATGTGCCAACATCTGCATACTACATTTATGCAAACAACATGGCATTATCCGTTGCCATGGCCTATGGTCAAGTACTGTGTGCACCTCAATCTGAAAACATAAAATTATCTCCTT
The DNA here is from genome assembly GCA_035044725.1 of Scaptomyza caliginosa. Lineage (NCBI taxonomy): Eukaryota > Metazoa > Arthropoda > Insecta > Diptera > Drosophilidae > Scaptomyza > Scaptomyza caliginosa. Next base: position 26,925 of record JAWNNR010000323.1, read on the forward strand.
CTGGTTCACCTTCTTGTGACATAAAAAGAGAACTGTTTTCGGATGATGAAGCCCAGTCAAATGCGCTAACCATAGATTTAAGTTTGCAGGATGACCAAACGGACAGTTGCTCTGAAATGAGTTCAGGAACTATAAGTAAAAGTGCTATTCATGTATCTTTAAAGGATACTGATGACGAAAATGCTGGTATATCATCCAACAACAGCAGTGATATAGAAATATTGGAGCCTGCCAAAAAAAAGTCAAAACCGACTTATGCTATCACGTCCACTTTTGATATAGCGCATACTGTTGATTTAACTGGTGATTAACATTCTTCAATTAGGTAAAGTGGGACTATCAGTAGGACTATGATCATGTGAACCTAAATCATACTGTTGAAAACCAAGCTGCTGATGTATTATTAATACATAAATAAAGCCCGCATTAAAATGCATTTCAGTAAACAAAATACATGGGATACCAGAAGTATTATAACATGTTTTGTTTCGGCTATCATTTTGAGACATCACACGGAAAATACAAAGGAAACAAAAGAATACTTTCGATTGTATCAAGCATTTGTCTCTACTTGTACGACGTTGATGATATTTTGTTCTTTGATGCCCCATCGGCTTGGTGCTGCTTCTAATTATATAAGGATAATTTTGTTTAAAATTTTAAAATTAATGAATTTGCTTGCGCCGCTAAAGCGCCGATACCAACATTTCGACCGATATGTCGCACTAGTAGCTGCTGATTCAAACCAAGGTAACAGAAAGACATTACAGAACTTTATCACTGTAAGGAGAAGAACGGTGCCACATCGATTAGCAGCTTATAAACACTTTGAATTACTCATAATTATGACTACTTATTTTATTATTGGAGAATTTACATACAGACCTACACTAGGTAACTCAGCGGCTCAATAAAATTAAAAACTAATGTTTTTTTGAGTTCAGATAAACAAACCAAATAATCAAATGGAGAATTTTTTTATTTGAGATTACAGAAAAATTTGTGACGATTTTTGTTAGCATTAAATAAGAAATTTACAGCAAATTCGAAAAAACTTGTTTATTATGTTCGGTTGTTTTAATCGATGAAATCAGTTGTCTGCTATTGCATTTAAGGAGTATACCACATAAATCAACTATTAAGCACGTCGTCTGCCTCCGTCCACATAAGCAAGGGAAAACTTATCTCTTTTATGCTTCTAAATAACAAATATATAATAAACATTTGTTTTGTAAGAGAACACCCATGTTTGGTTTATAGAAAAACAACTGTTGTCATCTAGGGTTGCCGCCTCACAAAAAGTGAACACATCTAACAGCAAGTGTTTTCTCTATCGCTCTTATTATCCAGCTGTCAAATGGCACCGACACTTGTCATTATGCAGCCAGCTGATTCTTTATTTACAACAACGAACAGAAGTGTTATTTAGTCAAATCATTTAATCAAACAAAGTCGCTTATAATTGTATACAATGTTTGGAAATCTTAAGCAAAAGCTTAGCAATGCAATACAGGAAAGCATTGTCATCTCAGAAAGCCTACAACAACAGTATCGCCAACGTGTCAACAGCAGAAGGAACAGTCAAACATGTGAAATAAAAAAACCCGCAACTACGACGTCTATAGAACAAAGTATCTCCTTTACTCAAAGCAGTTCACATTTTCTTGGAGACCAATTAATAGATGGTGTGTCCACACAGAACCATGTGTCTGCGGGCTGCAAACTGCTATCCAATTATGAAGATGATTGGCATCAAATTCATGCCGCTAACGAGGAAAATGTGGGTCATGCACTGGCGGTAGCTGGTAAAATTAATGTCATACTGCAACGCGCCAGCAAACAAATAAAAATTATAAATGAACTTAATAGTTGTCTAGCAGGTGTACCGGCATTAGTGATTAAGCTCAAGGAGAGCGTAGAAACGCTTCAGTCTGTTGAAAAAATAAGCGCTAAGCTGGAACTCGACTTGGAAAAACTAGAAAATTTTTGCGAGGAATTTGAGCTTCAGGAATTTGTGCTGGCGCATAAATTTCAACTATCAAAACACAAGCAATTGAAGCTCAATAAACTCGAACAGTATAGACAGAATATTGCTGAGCATCATCAGCAAAAGATTCAAAAGTACGAGCATCATCTGCAAAAACTTCAGAAGGAAAGACAAGCGGTATTCGATGATGCATTTCGTGGGGATTTAGAAGAGTATATACAACATGGACAACTAACAAGTATGCATATATTTTAAAGGCGGGGTAATGACTTTCAAAACTTTATATTTGCCTTTTTTACAGAAATAGTTCCCACTAGTTCGAACAAATTGGTTTTGGAAGAAGTTGTTTTGGAACAAAACGATTTGGATGATAAAGATGCTTTGGAACAATTTCTTAATGGCTAATATTGGTTGACCCTTTAATTGTTGCTTATTCTACCTTTTTTGTGTACCATTGTGCCTTCACTTTTAAGGTATTCCAAGAAAAACAAAAAATTTGTTATGACAGTAAAGATATTTAAAAACTAAAAAGTTGAAAAATAAAAATATGTATTTTTTGACAACAAAAAAATCTTAAGTTATTCACTATATTTTTTTTATATAAGTTCAGAACATTTAAAAAACAGTTTACAAAAAATATCAAAATATAACATAGAAAAGAATATAACGATATAACTAACGTTGCTAATGCAGTGAAGGGAAATTATTTCATACCTACCGCCATAGTCAACTATTCAAAAAACAATTCTCAATTCAGCTCAAGATTCTATTCTATTTATTAAACCTTTTGGAAATTTATACAAAAAATGGTAAGTACGAATATTAATTTATGTTTTGATATTTACTTTGTTCTAAAAATTAGAAATAAATCTATGATAGTTTGCATCTGTTTTTCGTGAAAATCATATTGTGAGTGTTCGTTTTATTGCTTAATAAATAAACTAATAATAGTTTAAAATGCTACTTCCGCCATCGTCCTTTTTAGTAAAGATGCAAATCTTGATTGCCTGCGTGCCTTGTGATCCTTCAATTAGTTTAAGTCTTCGAATTCGAGCGTATTTATCATTAATAATTTAAATTGACTGTTATCGAAAACATGTGAGCAATGAAAAAGTGATGATCCATTAATAATTAATCGGAAATCTTACTGCTTTTCCGATCATAGCTTTTATACGTACATATGAACTGACAAGCACGTTTTACTTGCCTCGGATGCTGACACTGAACTGTAGTAAATGTATTTTATAGGGCTGGAGGTATTTTATTTCTCGTATGTCAACATATTTTATAGTTTCATTTCATAAAAGGTCAAAAATAATATTGAACAAGGTTTTGTACATATTTTTGGTGGATAGAAATTGAAATTGAAATAGTTTTGAGTATGCATTTGACCATTTGGAACACTGTTTTACTGTATGATATAATTAAAATAATTTAATAGGAATGCAGTTTTTTATTATTATTTATTATTCGCTAATTAAAATGATATTACCTAAAATTTTTAAATATTTTGTTATTAACATATACATATGTTTAATTTAAATTAATAAGGCTTACGACTCAAAACTCATACCGTCATGCATCATACAATCCAGGGCTGTTTTAAACAAAACAACGATAAGCTAAAATATATCGATAGCATTGACGCGAAAACCAGTCCTGTGGATCTATAAGTTGTGTCAATAAAATAAATGGTAAATTACCAATATGTGTGTACATTTTGTATAAAAACAATTTTCGCATGGGTATGCGTGACGTAGTGCATGTTTTAAGAAATAGACCAAATTGATCAAATCTATGAAAAGCAAGTTCAAAGGCAAGCACACGCAGCTTGCCCCCGTCTTGTGCTTTAACATCAGCTGCTGCTGCTAGCTATGTTTGTAATACCGATTACAGTTCCAAACCCAGTCCTTATACAATGCCGCTGGCCGGTTTTTTTATATTTATTATTTATATCTATACATATGTATTTAAACACATACAATCAGCTAATAATTGTTAACTCAATTTCCAAATATGTCTGTAAACAAATACAACCACGCTTAAGACACAATAAAGTTTGTATTACACACTCTGTAACATAGAAGCAAAAAAAACCATTTACTTTGTATGCGTGTATGCCTTAAGTCGAATAAATCTCTGAAAGTATCCCAGCTGTAACAACACTAAGAAAAGTAATGATTTGTGTGCCGGGTGTGGGTACTCTCAATAACTTTTGACTACTCATTTTGTAAGGATTGTTAATACGCTTATCCTAGGAGCAGTTGTAGGTTTAAGAAAAATTATTTATAGGTAAAGAATATTTACTTCCGTTTGATTAGTGGATATCTAACATTCATTGATAAAAAGAAACTGTTTCATTACTAACTTGTATAAAATCAACCTTGAGTAAATCTAGTCGACGCTGCAAATTTTGATGTACATATATCCGACAGGTTGCTGCAGTCAGGACATTTTACAGATTCGGTTAATTTGTAAGAATAAATTATATTTTGTAGCTTCGATTAATACTCATTTTTTACTGGTGTGTACTTATTTGTTTTAAAATTGCAGCTGTTATGTCAACGGTTTCGGTATATGATGTTTAATTAACTGCTCTGCGCTGAAGGACAGGTGAGTACATTTTCACTATAGCAAATTACAATAATACGAAGAACAACAGCATTCTTTTGCAGCTCATAGAACGTATAAAGGTTTATCGCTTAAATCATACCAGCTTGTCAATATTATTTTGATAAAACAGGACACTTTTCACAAATATCACACAAGTCATGCCACGAGGTAAACGTCGAGCTCCAGAAATTGGTGACACTATGGATGGTCAATCAAAAAGAGCACGCACCAGCTACACAAGCATTGCAACACAACAAAGCAGCAGGTGAGTAAATAAGTCGAATCTCTGTTACAAAGTAATTCATCGTAGCACTATGTTGGCACTTTTATATAAGATTTCATGATTCACAATTCACACAATAAGGAAATTAGTGAGAATCCTCTTATTATTTGTACAAAGCTTATTAAATTTTTAATTTGGCAACTTTTAACTCAACATGACTTTTTAATGTGACGAATAACGCATCAGAGGTTGCTAAGACACTAATATTTATTAAAAAGTCAGTCAGCGGGAAGAATGCTTTAAAGAGTGCTAAACTATGCAGTGCAATATGAATGATCACCATAAACACGACAAATGCATAGCATATAATTGAACTGACTTTGCATTAATAAGTTCCTATTGGCTGTAAAGACTTATTAATAATAATTATTAATTATTATTGGAACAAAAGAGCCAGGGCCTGCACAATTTAATTTGTCTGTCATTGTTTTAAACTTTTATAGCAAGCAAGGGAATTTATACAAATAACATATTTTGATATATGTTAGGGGTTAAACGCATTTCCTGCCTTTTCCTTTGTTATATTGTTTATTATGAACTTTTTTGACAAAAGTTAATTGCTTTCATAGCTACATTTTTTATTTTAACACTTAGGATCAGTGGGATCCACATAATGTTGCCTTGAAAACAGAATGCATTTTTCCGAAAAGTTTAAAGGTTGAAAAGTTGAGTCGAGTCGAGTTACGGCATTAAACGAGCCAAAACTAAATAATTATTCATCATTTATCATCATACTTAGAGTTTAATCATTTCCTAGGATATTCATTGCTTGTCATTAGTGTTAGGTTTGCAATATATTTTATTAAAATATTGTTGAGCACTTTGAGTTTCGTTTATTGGTTTGTAACTTTTCAATCTACCCACTAACATTCGACATATGAAAGAGACAGAACATTATTTTTAATACAAACATTTTTATAAATGATGCCACATGTTGAGAAATAAATTGATGCATTTTATTTATTTTTTAAAGTGTTTAATAATATTTTGTCGCTTAAGTGGTTTATTTTAATTCGATAAATATTTAATTTGTAATAGTTAGGAAGTGTGTAATATTTTATTTATTTAAAGATCAATTAAGAAATTGTTGAGATTTGCGATAATGTTATAGAGTTTTTAATATATTTTTGATTAATTTGATATATATATTATGAAATTTATTATTAATATATATAAATTAGTTTTATTTATTTTAATACATGTAAATAAGTATTAATGTGTATTATATTAGTTTCTTATACTTACAATATGGAAGACATTTGTAATTCTCATATATGTGTATGGATTTCTTAATTTGTAAACCCAAAACCTTCTACATTATTCATGTATTTTATTTCAATATAATAATAATTTTCATGTTTTCGATATTCGAATGAACGAACATGTGCATATAGCAGCGAAAACAATAATTTGTTCAATTCTTATAAGTTTGCGGTTGTGTTTTCGACTTTTGCTGGCATAAGATTAAAATCAACGTATTTTGAATATAATCTTTTTAACAAGAGAACCTTACATATTATATATTTGTGTATTAACACGTAAATTAGTGATGCTTACGCCTCACAACTTACAAGGTTTAAAAAAATGTTTGAAATGTTTTTCTACTCATACGTATAGAACAAATAATAATACAGGGATATATCTTGATCAAATAATTAAGCATTAAATATTTTCTTTTTATTCCATTGAGCCATATTGAACCTTCTTGATTTTAAAGTACCTGCAAAGATAGAGTGCGTTTTAAAGCTTTCATTAACTATAAATATAATCGAATACTAAGGGAATGCTTTATTTAATTTTTTTTGAACTAGAAGATTTCCTCCAAATCAATGCTCATATATGAATTAAGCTAAGTAAATTCATAACTTACCGCCAACCACCGTAACCAGAAATTGTCAATAGCACTGCAATTGCCAGCGCAGTTCCAACGGCCAGTGGTGCTGTCTCATCGCGGTAGGATCCAGTCGCACTACAATGAAAAGATGGGCCCCATTTGCCTGTTTCCTTGAACATGAAGCTTTGCATGTGCAGATCCCGAAGATAAAGTCGTGCTATGTGACCGGATTGGTCGCCGGAGTCATGTGGAGCATATAAAATAACAGTTTGCTCTTTATCGCAGACATAGGACTTGCCTACGGGAGTGGGAAAATACATGGGCTGTTGTGCTGGAGAAGTTAGTTTAACATTTAAATTGGGGCGATCGGGATGCTCGAAAAGTGAATTTGACGACGAATATGTCAGCTCAAATAGATTGATATACCAGCCTTCACCTCCTGACGACTGTATAGGTGGTAGAAAATAATTTATCAAACTCTAAACTTTTACCAACGCACAGAACTTACATAAAGCGCACAAAATAAACTCATACCTTTTTAAATGTCATTGAAAGTGTAAACCCCTTAAAATCCATAGTCAATATTTCCATATTGGATTCGACGCACTCACCGCTCAACTGCGGATTGTCTGGCATGTACAAATCCGCCTCAACATCCTCGTTTAGCTTGTTTCGATACCGAATGCTTATTAATCCATCCACCTGCATTAAGATGCAGGTAATATCATTGGTGGCATTCAGGCGATAAATTGAAGTAGTTGCATCATGGTTCATGGAAGACGCCTGCAACAGTTATAATGTATGAAGCCAACTAAAAGTTATAGGATAAGACTTACTGATGGCGATTTGGTTGTATATTTGGAGACTCTTGGCGTTTTAGTGGTAAATGCGCTTAGCTGCAGTCCATTAGCGCTTTTCACTGCGAATATAATTGAATTCAGTTTTTACTTCCATTTATTGATTTTTGTCCACCCCTCCCCTAAACATCAGTTATGCCATCCGAAAGACAACGGGGTAGATTTTTTCTTACCATATACCAACAGCATGCTTAAAACTATGTTGAATATGAATCCATTAACTAATTTGTTATAGCCGCTATTTCCAGTAAGTAGATGCATTTTTATTTTGTCAATTATTTTATTCCTTGTACTTGAACGTATTTCAACTACTAAACTTAGCTTTGACAGCAACAATGGCGTGTGTCTCGTTCTTAGTCCTGCGCACAAATGCGCTCTGAACTCGTTGTAACGTTATAGGCATCTTTCTAAAATGTGTTGAATACAGCTAACAGGACTTTCTTGTTTTTTTTTTTCATGTACTTCCCTTGGCAGTCGCTTGCCATTTTTGCGCGCAATCGCCCTGTTTAAAATGTGTTTTAACCATCTGCATTTTAGACTGACTTTGGCCTGAGCAGTCAATAACAAATTTCTTTGGGAAAAATGTTTTAAATAATATAAAAAATAATAGAGGAGAATCTTTTACTTGCAAAGGCGTTCAAAGGCGAATGAGCTGTTTCCTTTTTAATTTCAATGTATTATAAAAAAAAACAGGGCCAGTAAAAATTGATTTAAATACAAACGTAAATACAAGATTTTTCTCGTATAATCTGATACCAAAGGTTGTGGGTTTAGTGGTTATGTACAGTATCCGTCTTGTCCACACAAAGACGGTATCTTTAAAACATGTGGAACATAGAATTCTTGGATAATAAATATGTAAAATGGAAAACACTTGTATAAGAAACTGTAGTGAAAAGGTGTGAAGCTTCATCAAAATTACTTTACACATTTTATGTAATATTATTATATTGATACCGTAGTATTGCATAGATATGCTTGTACTTAGATATGAAAGAAAATTAGTAACAAGTGGATACACCTCAGATAAATATCAATAAGATACAATTGTTTTCTCT
>JAWNNR010000324.1:0-21684 GCA_035044725.1 Scaptomyza caliginosa
GGTTGACTTTCAACGTCTTGGCGCCCACGCTTATGTCTTCTCCGCTTCGCTGGCTCCCTATGTGACAGCCTCTGTATCTTCGGTGCTCAGCATTTTGGATAGAGTCATCTTTGCCCGAGAATTTGCAAAAGAAGAGTGCAATGTTTCGTAAGTCGCTGCGGGAGGCAATGCCAAAGATGAAGCACGTCGAAATTCTCGGTAATGATGTGTCTCCATTGTTGTCATCCGCGCTTCCTCGAGCTTCCAGCAGGCAAACGGTAATGACATCATCGAAGAGAAGTTTCAATGCGTGGTAAACCGAGTGGAGAAGGAGAAAGTTCTTATTTGCCGTGTTGCGTTTGATCGGAAAGAACTCAATCACAATGAGCCTTCTCTTCGCATTGTAATTAAGAGCCAGATACCTGACGCTGACTTGAAAGCTGCTGCAGCAGCTATCGCCCAAGCCATCACTGTAGAGCTTGCTTAGAAGCTCGACTTTTTTTTTCTGCCCTCAATTTAAATTTCAAAAGTAATTCTCAAAACTGAATATAATAATCAACAAGAAAATGGGCAAATTCAACAGAGTGGCCGCAAAACTACAATAAAAATATCAAAAAAAGATTCTTTACACTGAACTGAAGATTAACATAGAAAAACAAAAAAAAATTCAAAAATTTATTCTCAAAACTGAACAGAAAATGAGCATAATATACTGTTCAAATTTCAAAAGTGATTCTCTAAGCTGAACAGAAAAATTATCAGGAAAATGGGCGAAATATCAATAAAGTGGCCGCAACATAACAATACAAATTTCAAAAAAAATTATTCTCTAAACTGAACTGAGAATTAACATAAAAATACTATCAATTTTATTAAGTTATTCTCAAAACTGAACAGAAAAGTAACAAGAAATTTTGCAAAATATCAATAAAGTTGCCGCAAAATTAAAAATAAAATATTCGCAAAACTTAACATAGCATAAAAATACAGTAAAAATTTTAAAATGGTATTTCCAAAATAGTTTTGAAAATTTTACAAGAAAATGGGAAAAAAATGATCAGAGTGGCGCAAAATTACAAAAAAAAATTTAAAAAGTTATTCTTAAAACTAAACCGAAAATTAACATTGAAAAACAATAAAAATTTCTAAAAGATATTCTTTTTTCTTTTATTGAACATGACAATGGGTATAACATCAACAGAGTGGCTATAAAATTACAGTAAACATTTCAAAATTTTTTTCTCAAACTAAAAAGAAAACTAACAAAAAAAATTAAAATTTAAAAAAAAAAACGTTCTCAAAAATGATAAGAAAAATGAATAAGAAAAGGGTCAAAAAATCAAGAAAAAGCCCCGAAATATTAAAATATAAATTTCAAAAACTTTATTTTCAAAACTAATTGGAAATTAAACACAAAAATTTAACAAAATTATTTTTTTTTTAAATTTCAAATAGTTAACATAAGAATGGTCAAAAATTCAACAAAGTTTCCGCATAATTTTAAACAAATTAAAAAAAAACTATTCTTAAAACTGATCAGAATAATTAACAAAAACATGGGCAAAAGATTATCAGAATGGCCGCAAAATTACAATAAAAAACTCAAAAAGTTATTCTCAAAACTTAACAGAAAATTAACATAAAAAATACATTAAAAATTTCAAAAAGTTATTTTCAGAACTGTACGGAAAAATTAACAAGGTAAGGTGAGGGCTGTAGTAAGAGGAAGAACCCCCCACTCACGTAGGCCTGAATTGGCCCGTTCTGATGCCGCGTTTGGACTGTGTCTATACCGTTTATCCAAACGCAGAGTGCGTAACACCGCTGTCGAGGGCGTACTCCCAGCCCTAGGCTCTTATAAAAGATAGGATATTTTTAGGGCTTATATCCGCTAGTTTCGAGAGGTCCGATAAGAAAAAGGAACCGAGGTGGCGATTTCTGGTCTAGCAGATTGCCGGACAGTCGCAGAAGAGGTGGAAAACCGTTTCCTCCTCTTCCTCGTCCCGACAGCTTCTGCAGAAGTCATTGAAAGGGGCTAGATGTCTCGCTGCATGAGCGATAACGATTACGGCAGTAAAGCCTAACCTGGTAATGTTGATTAGGCAAAAAGAGCGCTTTTTGCAGCGCGTTGACTAGGTTTGCCTAGCAATCCTGCCCGTTGTAGTAGTGAGTTGCCACCTTTTGTTAGCTTTGAGTTCAAAATGTAATCAAACTCTCAGCTTGCAGCTGGCCATGGGAATACCCATGCCCTCCATAACTGTGAGGAAAGGCATTGTGCCTTGCCTTGCCAGCTCATCCGCCTTTCAATTGCCCTCGATGCCCTTATGACCGGGCACCCAAATCAGGTAAAGCCCGAACTGCTCAGCCATCTCTTGCAGAGATTTGCGGCAGTTTGTGATGGACATCGAGCTTGATGATATCAAGTGTAGGGCTTTGACAGCCGCTTGGCTATCAGAGAAAATGCAGATACTTTTTGCAGAGCACTCCCTTTCGGCGAGGCATTGAACTGCCTCCTGTATTGCTATGATCTCGGCTTGGACGACACTGCAATGCACAGGGAGGCTTAATTTCATTTATGGATAGCTCTTCGCAAAAGACGCCTCCCCCAACCCGGTCGACTAGCTTTGAGCCGTCAGTGAACATTTTTACAGAGTTATTCGGCCCTGGCGTGCCTAAACACTAGTCGTCCCTTGGGGGGATTATTACTTTGAAAGTGGTTTTATGGAATTCTTGAGGACCCCAGTAGTCCGAGTGTGAGGGGCTGAGTGGGTTTTCCACAAGGATATTGGAGTGAGTATAGGACAGTTCGGACCACTCTTTTGTTTCCCTCATACTTAGGGCAGAAAGAGTTGCTATTAGCTTCCCCATTTGGCCTATTGATAGAAGGTTTAGTATATTGTCGAGAGTCTTTGTTGGAGTCATTCTAGGGGCTTCTGTTGTTGTCAGTCCTGCGGCACGCTGTACTTTGCCGAGCTTATGGACTGCTGTTTTCTTTGACACTGCTGTCCACCACACTGACACTCCGTAAAGTAAGATGGGCCTGACAATGTGTACAGCCACAGCGTAATGAGAGGTGCCATTCAGTCCAATGGACTTCTTGCAAGTACAACAAATTGGCCGCAAAATTAAAAAAAAATTTCAACAAAAATAATTCTCAAAACTAACTAAAAAATTAAAAAAAATACAATACAAATTTCAAAAAGGTATTTTCAAAACTTTTCGGAAAATTTTACAAATATAATTTTTAAAAAAACTCTTATTAAAACTGAACAGAATAAATAACAAAATCATGGGCCAAAAATCATCAGAGTGGCTTCAAAATTACAAGAAAAAATTAAAAAAATGTTTCTCTTAACTGAACTGAGAGTAATCATAGAAATACATTAAAAAGTTATTCCGTAAACTGAACAGAACAAATTATAAATCAACAAAGTTGCCGCAAAATTAAAAATAATACATTCGCAAAACTTAACAGAAAATAAACATAAAAATACAGTAAAAATTTAAAAAAATGTATTTTCAAAATTGTTCAGAAAATTTTACAAGAAAATGGGCTAAAAAATCAACAGATTGGCCGTATAACTACAAATAAATTTTCTAAAAAATTATTTATTTAACTGAACTGAGAATAAACATAGAAATACATTAAAAAATGATTCTCTAAGCTGAACAGAAAAAGTAACAAGAAAATTTGCAAAATATTAATAAAGTTGCCGCAAAATTAAAAATTAAATATTCACAAACTTAACATAACATAAAAATACAGTAAAAACTTTAAAATGGTATGTTCAAAATAGTTTTAAAAGTTTTACAAGAAAATGGGAAAAATGATCAGAGTGGAGCAAAATTACAAAAAAAAAAGATTTAAAAAGTAATTCTCAAAACTAAACAGAATATTAATATTAAAAGATATTCTTTTTTTTATTGAACATGACAATGGGCATAAAATCAACAAAGTGGCCGCAAAATTACAATAAAAATTTCAAAAATATTATTCTCTTAACTGAACTGAGAATATACACAGTGTTGAAAATAATTGCACATCTGGCAGCACTCCTCACACTCATATATCGATATGCTTCTCATAATCAAGAGTGTCATCTGCGATCTGCGCAATTAACATGCATTAGAATAAACACACAAAATATTACAATTTGTTATGGTCGGCGATGTGCTTTCGATGGTTGTGGTTGTCGAACGGGGTTGGAGAGTCGTGTGGGCCAGATGGCAGTAAAGAGAGAGAGAGAGATAGAGTTGGCTGCGACAGGGAAAACGAAAATTGTTTATATAAAAAAATAGTAATAAAAGAAAGAAAAAGATGAACAAATAAGTGAAAGTGCAGGAAAAGGATTTACCTTTGGAACCCTGGACAGAGTCAGACCGTCCAGGCAGCAGTTCCGCACACACCAGGAGTGGCCAAGGCAGATACAGGAGACCACCGTACGACGATCGACGAACCCGTCCGGGGGGTCAACAAGTTTGTTCCCGTAGCGATAGTGCCCCCAAAAGAATTGAATATCAGCGCTTGCGCAACAGCCATATAGCCGCCGTCACAGGCACAGTGGGCCGCGACCGATTTATTTATTTAGTGATTCATCCCCGCCCCTATTTATTTATTAATCATTTATTTGCTCTCATTTAATTTATTTATTTAATCATTCTTTCTGCGTTTTCGTTTATTGTTTATACGTTCTAAGTTTAGTAGTCTATGTTTATTTATTTGTTTAAATACTTTCTTCATTATATTTTTTTATTTATATAAAGTAAATTTATTTTAAGAAAACCAGAAAACCAGTTTTAAATAAATAAATATAAGTGTGTATTGTTTATATAAATATGTGTAAGTAGATATTTACGTGTGGGTGGGACGATTGTGATGTCGGGGTGTTGTTGCGTTTAGGGGGTCGACAATAAAGGCAGAAATGTCGACCTATAGGTAGGGAGGGCGCATTGGGGGTAAATGTTTCCATCTTTTTTTTACCTTTGTATGTCCCAAAGTTGTCCGAATCTGTAAAGATTTGCTACTCATTAGTTTTTTTTTTAGTGTTTCGTAAAAATATAAATTTTTGTTAGACCGGCCCGCACTGTATCGAGGTCGTATCCATCCCTTTGCTAGCTGGCTATCGATACAGTGTTGGGAATAAAAGGCCGGTTCATAACAAATTACAAACTCTGCATTATTAATAAAGTTACCGTAGGCTATGGGCCCAGCACGTTTCCACTGCGCCACCTGATTAGTGTATTGTAAAATATGTGTGTTAGTTCAAAGTAAAGGCTTTGCGTTGCAAAAAGGAAAAAGTCCTGGAAGCGTCTAGAAGCAGGCGACTGTGTGTTGCAAACCGAGCACACAAAAAGACAAGAAACGGAACTCTTGCGTGGAGTTGTTTGTGTAACTTCTGATTGCTTGTGTAGCAACGCAAAAATAAGTAAAATTGAGTGTAGCAAGTGTGCGTATTAAGCTTTTAGGCAAAGACAATTATGATACGTGGAAAATACAAATACAAGCACTGTTAATAAAAAACTACGCATGAAAGTACGTCTGTGGAAATAATGTAAATACAGAAGAAAATGCCTCACAGTGGGAAGCAGAGTATGCTAAGGCAATCTGGCTTAATATTAGCAATGTCAGTAACAGAACTGAAGCAAATAAAAAATTCCGAAACATCTAATGATGTGTGGAAAAAGTTACAAAGTTTTTATCAGTCTACAGGACCGGCAAGAAAAGCTGCTTTGTTGAAGTCACTAATTTTGTATAATGTAAATTAGCACCAGGAGGTGACATGCGAAGTCACATTGAGAAGTTCTTTGACATAGTTGACAAGATAAATGAAGTCGAACTAGTCAAAATCGATGAGTTGCTGTACAGTATTCCTGAAGAATATGAGCCATGACGTATTGCCATAGAAACACAGGACAAGTTAATTGAACCAGAAGTATTAAAAATAAAGCTCCTCGACGAATATGAGGCGCGAAATAGAAATAAAGGTGAATTGCCTGCCGATGCGTTGTTGGCAGACAAAAGAGCCAAAAAATATTGGAAAAAAGAATCAAAATCAGAAGTTTAAGTTTAGTTGCTATAAATGTGGCCACAAATCTGCAGATTGCCGATCGAAGAGGCTAGACAAAGAAAAATATAAAGAAAAGGAACATAACAATGCAAACTCAAGTATGTACATAGAAGCAGCAAATAACACTAGCAATAAGTTCAATGGCTGGAGTTTGGATTCTGGAGCTACATCGCACATGTGCTCCCACAAGGAAAGGTTTACAGCTATTTGCTCAGCAAAGTGCTCCCAACTAAGATTGGCAAACTGAGAATTGAGAGATTTAAAGAAAAACCCTTTTGTTTTTTTGTAAAGATATGTGACCACGGCTAAAACATACTTTTTAAAAGGGATCGTGCCGAAATAGTGAGGGCATCCAATGCACAAATCGTTTTTACTGCACAACCCGAGCTGGATTTGTACCACATAATAGAAAGAAAAGAAATGATCATGAAGTAGTCAGCAAGAGTGACGGAATCAAAGAATGGCATGAACGTTTTGGCCATCTAAATGAAAAGGATTTGAAAAAAGTTATTCAAAAGTGTCGAATTTACGGAATCATGGCAAACGTCAATGGAAATTTGCCACTATGTGAAATATGCATTAAGTGGAAGCAAACAGTAAAACCATTCCCCATGTCGGAATCAATATCGGAACAAGCTCTGGAATTAGTACACAGCGTCATATGACCAAATCAGAAGTATTTCAAAAATTCAAAGAGCTATGTTGAGGGCAAAACTGGAAAAAAGCTAAACACGCTCAGATCAGATAATGGCACGGAGTATACAAATAAAGATCTTAAAAATTATTTGTTGGACGCAAGCATTAAGTACGAGTATTCAGTGAAATACACTTTACAACAGAACGGGACAGCAGAACGGAAAAATCGATCGCTAGTCGAAATGGCGCGCTATATGATGATACAAGCGGCGCTACCAACGACGTATTGAATACTGTTCTTACAAATGATCAGAAAAATTAACATTAAAACGAGCAAACATCAATAAAGTGTACTCAAAATTACAATGAATATTTCAAAACATTATTCTCAAAACTGAATAGAAAATTAACAGGAAAAAGGGCAACAAATCAACAAAATGGCCGCAAAATTACAATCAAAATGACAAAAAAGTGATTCTCGAAACTGAACAGAAAACTTATCATGAAAATTTACAAAATATCAGCAAAATTACAATAAAAACAATAAAAAATTCAAAAAGGTATTTTCAAAACTGAAAAATTAACAAGATAATTGGCAAAAAAATTAACACAGTGGCCGCAAAATTACAACAAAAATATCAAAAAAATTATTCTCTTAACTGAACTGAGAATAAACATAGAATTAAAAAATAAAAATTATTCTCCAAGCTGAACAGAAAAGAAATTAAGAAAATTTGCAAAAAATCAATGAAGTGGCCGAAAAACTACAATAAAAATGAAAAAAAAAAAATCTCTCAAATTTTAACAGAAAATGAACTTTAAAAATTACAATTTATATTTTAAAAAGTAATTAACAAAAATAATCAGAAAATTAACATAACAATACAACACAAATTTGAAAAAGTGATTCTTTAAGCTGAATATCAGCCATTTGATGCGGTTCACTTTCTAGGAAACAAAAATCTCTGCTGATCTTTACATCACCTGTGTTTTTACCAATAAACGATACGCACTTGAAGTATCCGAGCACCCGACCATGATATCTCTTTGCCCATCTCTTGAAATTTCTTCTTTGGGCCCTTATCTAGTGCAACTGCACTCTCACTTTCAAATGTTTAACTACGGGCTTGTGTCCAGTAAACAGCTCGAATGGCGTTTTACCATCAATGGCATTTGTGGGCGATCGGTTTCTTAAGTACGCTGCACAAGCTACAGCCTCTGCCCAAAAACTCTTATTTAAACCTGCTGCGTTTATCATTGTGCTTGCCGATTCTACTAGGGTTCTATTACAATGTTTAGCTATCACGTTTTGCTGTGGTGTGTAAGGAGCCGACAGTTGCCTCTTTATGCTTGCCGATCTCAGATACTCAGATACTTTGTTGTTGTACTCAGCAACATTATCGCTCCTGATACACTTTACCTTTAAACCATTCTGAAGCTCCACCATTACAATGTGATTTTGCAACAACTTATTCATCTCTGATTTGTGCTTCATAAAATACACATCTATATACCGGCTCATGTCATCATCTATAACAGTGACAAAATATCTACTGTCGCCGCTTTGACGCTTTGTTAATAGGCCCGCAAACATCGCTATGCAACAAATTCAATAACTCAGTTGGCCTTGTTTGCCACTTTTCGAACGGCTTCACATGACATTTATTCTTTATGCAGTTTATGCAATCTACAAGTCCATCTGTAGATTCAAATGTCAAACCTCGAACCATATCCTTACTTTTCATTTCACGCAGACTTTGCACATTTAATTGACCATAATGCTTATGCCATTTAAACAACTCATTTTTCGCTTGTGACACACATACATGACTTTTCGTCGCCCTTTATACAACACAGAAACAATCCACTGACCCTTTTTGCCGATAATATTAATAATCCTTTATCATCAAATACTTTGGCAACGCCAGGGTAAAACTTTACTAGGCAGCCATTTGTGTAGTCACACAGGTGCTCACAACCCCAGTCAAAGTCTACAAAGACTATCAACTTGTAAAGACATGACAATACTTTCTCGAACGCAACACGAACACTAGAATGTGTTTGCATTTTTATGGTTGTTTTTGACTGTGCCTTTGCACGCATTTTTGTTTTCAGTTTTGCCCAGCATCGACTGCTTATTTTCCTGAGCGCCAGTTGGTGCAAAGAGAAGTAGCATAACCAAAAGGTCAGCCATAATTGTTTAGGCTTTTGTTGTGATCAAAAAGTGTGCAATTCGTATGCCAGGAAATCAGAGGTTGCCGTTCTTCATTTGTCTTGTGCTTGGTCAAATAACTTAACATTGGCAATTTAAGAGTTTTGATTCAAACGGCTGGATGCATTCAAACATAAAGGGGTAGTATAGACTTAATATCATCTTTGCGCAAATATAGACCTATATAGATATAGAAACGCAAGATAGTAAGAAATCTTCTTTTTATGTTTACTTATATTTTTTTAATTAGGTATGCTAATTTTAAATTATAAAGTAAGTTATAAATGGCAAATTAAAATAACACTATAGTAAAACAATACAATGTATCTTATTACTTGAAGTAAGTAATCATTACATTTAAATTTAATTTTCTTTCGATTTGACCAAATGTATATGTGTAAATGTTATCTAATGGGTATCTCATAGTCAACGTTTTACCCCCCTTTCTTGTTACATCACTTCCTTCTTCTGCAAAAAATTCTAATTAAACGTGACAGCTCAAGCTGCACATAACCGTGCACTTGTAAAATAAAAAAAATAAATGGAAAAATTAAAAAAATGCATTTTGATGAGTCTTGTTTTGGGACCTACAAGCTAAAAATAGGCTCAGTCCCAACAATCAACTTAGGTAAGCTAATATTGAAATTACAAGTAAAAGTGTAATATATATTATAATATATTGCTATATATTTCCGTTGGTTAGTTAGTTAGTCAGTCTGTGCAGCGAAGCACCCCAGTGTAAACGTTTACATTTTCATTTAATAGGCCACGACGATGATGTGGAACATTTGCCCACATTTTGGGAGACAGAAAAACACACATTACGCCATGTACGCAAATGTTGTGTTCAAGACTGTTAGTCTACGTCGCTTGGAACCTGGAACACTGTGTAGTTTTCAAAAGGATGCCACTAGACATGACGCGTGGTCAAGTGTTTGCAGCGTCTAAAAGTCAGCGAGGGGGTAAAAAGTTTTCCGCATATGCGCTTATCATTTCGATGCAGCGGATATTGGAATGAAGATCGTTAAAAAAACGGCTACTCCAAAATATTTTCTTGACCATTCATTAGATACACCGGTAGAAGATGGTTTGATGGATCAGGCCAATGATGAAATTAATATATCGTTTATTGATGAAACTAGTTGCGAAAACTGCACTAAGTTTGCTCGGCTTTCCGGTTTTCACAGAAATCAGTGAAAGAAAGCACAAGATCAGTTCAATGAACTGACTCTTGAATACAACGAGTTACAACAAAGTCATAATAAATTAATATGCTCATCAAATGAAGAACTAAGCCGGTGGAAAAGCCAAGCCGTGCAAAACGCTTACATAGATAAGGAGAATTGGGCTGAACTCTTTGCATCTATAATAACAAATGAAGCAAGAGTCAAATATTCCCAGGCGCAGAAGAATTTGTTGCAAAACATAAACTATGCGTCCAAAAAAGCTTATGGTTTTATGCGCACAGTTTTACAGCTAAATCCATGCCATCCCCTCGCACTGTTCATAGATGGAGTCCGATCAAACGGTCGGACACTGGCCTGAACCATCTTACAGTGTCCGACCTGAAGAAATCTGTTGAAAATAAATTGTTTGATATATTTATTGCAATTTTTCGGACACTTTTGAACATTTTCAACCATTTTCTTGTTAACTTTTCTGTTCAGTTTTAAGAATTACTATTTAATAACATTTTTTTAGTATTTAAATTAAAATTTTCTGTTTAGTTTTGAAAATAATTTGTTTGAAAATTTTAATGCAATGTTTCGGCAACTTTGTTGATTTTTCGCCCAATGTCTAGCTAAATTTGATGTTCTTTTTTCAGAATTACTTCTTGAATAATAATTTTTTAGTATTTCAATAATAATTTTCTTTTGAGTTTTGAAAATAAATTTTTTGATATAGTTATTGCAATTTTTCGGACACTTTTGAATTTTCGCCAAATTTCTTGTTAATTTTTGTGTTCATTTTTTAGAATTACTTCTTGAAAATTTTTTTTGCATTTCTATGTTAATTTTCTGTTTAGTTTTAAAATAAATTTTTTTAAATTTGTTTTCCAATTTTGCGGCCACTTTGTTGAAATTTTCGACCAATTTTTTGTTAATTTTTGTGTTCATTTTTAGAATTACTTCTTGAATAACATTTTTTTTTTAGTATTTCTATGTTAATTTTTTGTTCTTAGTTTTGAAAATAAATTTTTTGAAATTTTTATTTCAATTTCGTCGCCATTTGTTCGAATTTTCGCCCAATTTTCGACCATTTTTGTTTCTTTCTTACTTTTCTGTTCAGTTCTTAGAAATACTTTTTAAAAAATTTTTTAGTATTTCTATGTTAATTTTCTGTTTTGTTTTGAAAATAAATTTTTTGAAATTTTTATTGCAATTTCGCGGCCACTTTGTTGAATTTTCGCCCAATTTCTTGTTAATTTTTGTGTTCATTTTTGAGAATTACTTTTTGGAAATTTTTATTTGTATCTCTATGTTGCTTTTCTGTCATGTTTTGAAAATAAATATTTTCATTTTTTTTTGTAATTTTTCGGCCAGTTTTTGACCATTTTCGACCATTTTCTTGCTAACTTTTCTGTTCAGTTTTAAAAATTACTTTTAAATACCTTTTTTTTAATTCTATGTTAATTTTCTATTCAGTTTTGAAAACAAATTTTTTGAAATTTGTATTGCAATTTTTCGGCTCATTTTGACCATTTTCGACCATTTTCTTGCTAACTTTTTTGTTCAGTTCTTAGGATTACTTTTAAATGACATTTTTTAGTAATCTAATGTTATTTTTCTATTAAGTTATGAAAATTAATTTTTTGGAAATTCTTAAGAATTACTTTTCAAAAACATTTTTTTTACTATTTTAATGTTTTTTTTGTTAAGTTATGAAAATAAATTTTTTGAAATTTTTATTGCATTTGTTTGTCCACTTTTGACCATTTTCGACCATTTTCTTTCTAACTTTTCTGTTCAGTTTTAAAAATGACTTTTAAGTACCTTTTTTTTAATCCTATGTTAATTTTCTGTTCAGTTTTGAAAATAAATTTTTTGAAATTTGTATAGCAATTTTTTGGCTCATTTTGACCATATTCGACCATTTTCTTGCTAACTTTTTTCGTCAGTTCTTAGGATTACTTTTAAATGACATTTTTTAGTAAATAAATGTTATTTTTCTATCAAGTTATGAAAATTAATTTTTTGGAAATTCTTAAGAATAACATTTTAATAACATTTTTATGTACTATTTTAATGTTTTTTTTTTGTTAAGTTATGAAAATAAATTTTTTGAAATTTTTATTGCATTTGTTTGTCCACTTTTGACCATTTTCGACCATTTTCTTTCTAACTTTTCTGTTCAGTTTTAAAAATTACTTTTAAGTACCTTTTTTTTAATCCTATGTTAATTTTCTGTTTGGTTTTGAAAATAAATAATTTGAAATGTTTATTGCAATTTTTCGCCCACTTCTGACCATTTTCGACCATTTTCTTGCTAACTTTTCTGTTCAGTTTTAAGAATCACTTTTTAGAAACTTTTTTTGTATTCCTATGTTAATTTTCTGTTCAGTTTTTCTGCCACTTTTGACCATTTTCTTGCTAACTTTTCGGTTCAGTATTAAAAATTATTTTTGAATAATCTTTTTTTTGTATTCCTATGTTATTTTTCTGTTTGGTTTTGAAAATAAATTATTTTGAAATTTGTATTGCAATTTTTCGCCCACTTTTGACCATTTTCGCACCATTTTCTTGCTAACTTTTCTGTTCAGTTTTAAGAATTACTTTTGAATAATCTTTTTTTTGTAATTCTAATGTTAATTTTCTGTTCAGTTTTGAAAATAAATTTTTTTAAATTTGTGTTCGCCAATTTTTCGCTACTATTTTCTGTTCAGTTTTTGAGAATTACTTCTTAACAACTTTTTGTTTGTATTCCTATGTTAATTTTCTGTTTTAGTTTTGAAAATAAATTTTTTGAATATTTGTATTGCAATTTTTCGGCCACTTTGTTGAACATTTTCTTGCTACTTTTTCTGTTCAGTTTTAAGAATTACTTCTTAAAAACTATTTGTTGTATTCCTATGTTAATTTTTGTTTAGTGTTGAAAATAAATATTTTGAAATGTTTATTGCAATTTTTCGCCACTTTTGACCATTTTCAAATTTTCTTGCTAACTTTTCTGTTCAGTTTTAAGAATTTCTTTTGAATAATCTTTTTTTTGAATTCATATGTTAATTTTCTGTTTGGTTTTTGTTCAGTTTTAAGAATCACTTTTTAAAAACTTTTTTTGTATTCCTATGTTATTTTTCTGTTTGGTTTTGAAAATAAATTTTTTGAAATTTTTTTTTGCAATTTTTTGCCCACTTTGTTGAACATTTTCGACCAATTTTCTTGCTAAATATTTGTGTTCAGTTCTTAGAATTACTTTTTGAATAATTTTTTTTTGTATTAGTAATTAGTTTTTAATAACATAATTTTTTTCAGTTTTTTGCCATTTGATTTGGAATTTTCGCTCAATTTCTTGTTAATTTTTCTGTTCATTTTTGAGAATAACTTTTTGAAAATATTGTTTTTTGAATTTCTATGTTAAATTTCTGTTTAGTTTTGAAAATAAATATTTTGAAATTTGTATTGCAATTTTTCGCCCACTTTTGACCATTTTCGACCATTATCTTGCTAACTTTTCTGTTCAGTTTTAAGAATTACTTCTTGAATAACTTTTTTTGTATTCCTATGTTAATTTTCTGTTTAGTTTTGAAAATAAATTTTTTGAAATTTTGTATTGCAATTTTTCGGCCACTTTTGAATTTTGCCCATTTTCTTGCTAACTTTTCTGTTCAGTTTTAAAAATTACTTCTTGAACAATCTTTTTGTTGTATTCCTATGTTAATTTTCTGTTTGGTTTTGAAAATAAATTTTTTGAAATTTGTATTGCAATTTTTCGCCCACTTTTGACCATTTTCGACCATTATCTTGCTAAATTTTCTGTTCAGTATTAAAAATTAATTATTGAATAATCTTTTTTTTATATTCGTATGTTAATTTTCTGTTTAGTTTTGAAAATAAATTTTTTGAAATTTTGTATTGCAATTTCGCGGCCACTTTGTGAATTTTCGCCCATTTTCTTGCTAACTTTTCTGTTCAGTTTTAAGAATTACTTCTTGAAAATCTTTTTTTTGTATTCCTATGTTAATTTTCTGTTTAGTTTTGAAAATAAATATTTTGAAATTTTTATTGCAATTTTGCGCCCACTTTGTTGAATTTTCGCAATTTCTTGCTAACTTTTCTGTTCAGTTTTAAGAATTACTTTTGAATAATCTTTTTTTTGAATTCTAATGTTAATTTTCTGTTCAGTTTTGAAAATAAATTTTTTTAAATTTGTGTTGCAATTTTTCGCTACTTTTTTTGTTCAGTTTTAAGAATTACTTAACAACTTTTTCTTGTATTCCTATGTTAATTTTCTGTTTAGTTTTGAAAATAAATTTTTTGAATTTTGTATTGCAATTTTTCGGCCACTTTTGAACATTTTCTTGCTAGTTTTCCTGTTCAGTTTTAAGAATTACCTAAAAACTTTTTGTTGTATTCCTATGTTAATTTTCTGTTTAGTGTTGAAAATAAATATTTTGAAATGTTTATTGCAATTTTTCGCCCACTTTTGACCATTTTCAACTTTTCTTGCTAACTTTTCTGTTCAGTTTTAAGAATTACTTTTGAATAATCTTTTTTTTGAATTCCTATGTTAATTTTCTGTTTGGTTTTGAAAATAAACATTTTGAAATTTGTATTGCAATTTTTCGCCCACCTTTGACCATTTTCGACCATTTTCTTGCTAACTTTTCTGTTCAGTTTTAAGAATCACTTTTTAAAAACTTTTTTTGTATTCCTATGTTATTTTTCTGTTTGGTTTTGAAAATAAATTTTTTGAAATTTTATTTTGCAATTTTTTGCCCACTTTTGAACATTTTCGACCATTTTCTTGCTAAATATTTTGTTCAGTTCTTAGAATTACTTTTTAATAATTTTTTTTTGTATTAGAATTAGTTTTTAATAACATAACATTTTTTTTAGTCTTTTAATGTTATTTTTCTGTTTAGTGTTGAAAATAAATATTTTGAAATGTTTATTGCAATTTTTCTGTTCAGTATTAAAAATTATTTTTGAATAATCTTTTTTTTGTATTCCTATGTTATTTTTCTGTTTGGTTTTGAAAATAAATTTTTTGAAAGTTGTATTGCAATTTTTTTCGACCATTTTCTTGCTAAATATTTTGTTCAGTTCTTAGAATTACTTTTTAATAATTTTTTTTGTATTCCTATGTTAATTTTCTGTTTAGTTTTGAAAATAAATATTTTGAAATGTTTATTGCAATTTTTCGCCCACTTTTGACCATTTTCCACTGTTCTTGCTAACTTTTCTGTTCAGTATTAAAAATAATTATTGAATAATCTTTTTTTTATATTCGTATGTTAATTTTCTGTTTAGTTTTGAAAATAAATTTATTGAAATTTTTTTTCGCCCACTTTTGACCATTTTCGACCATTTTCGACCATTTTCTTGCTTAATATTTTGTTCAGTTCTTAGAATTACTTTTTAATAATTTTTTTTTGTATAAGAATTACTTTTTAATAACATTTTTTTAGTATTTTAATGTTATTTTTCTGTTTAGTTATGAAAAAAAATTTTCGCTCAATTTCTTGTTCATTTTTCTGTTCATTTTTGAGAATAACTTTTTGAAATTTTTTTTGAATTTCTATGTTAAATTTCTGTTTGGTTTTAAAAATAAATATTTTGAAATTTGTATTGCAATTTTTCGCCCACTTTTGACCATTTTCGACCATTATCTTGCTAACTTTTCTGTTCAGTTTTAAGAATTACTTTTGAATAACTTTTTTTGCATTCCTATGTTAATTTTCTGTTTGGTTTTGAAAATAAATATTTTGAAATGTTTATTGCAATTTTTCGCCCACTTTTGACCATTTTCGACTATTTTCTTGCTAACTTTTCTGTTCAGTTTTAAGAATCACTTTTTAAAAACTTTTTTTGTATTCCTATGTTAATTTTCTGTTCAGTTTTTCTGCCACTTTTGACCAATTTCTTCCTAACTTTTCGGTTGAGTATTAGAGAATTACTTTTGAATAATCTTTTTTGTATTCCCATGTTAATTTTCTGTTTGGTTTTGATATAGAATTTTTTGAAAGTTGTATTGCAATTTTTTTCGACCATTTTCTTGCTAAATATTTTGTTCAGTTCTTAGAATTACTTTTTAATAATTTTTTTTTTGTATAAAATTTACTTTTTAATAACATTTTTTTTAGTATTTTAATGTTATTTTTCTGTTAAGTTATGAAAAAAAATTTTCGCTCAATTTCTTGTTCATTTTTCTGTTCATTTTTGAGAATAACTTTTTGAAATTTTTTTTTGAATTTCTATGTTAAATTTCTGTTTAGTTTTGAAAATAAATATTTTGAAATTTGTATTGCAGTTTTTCGCCCACTTTTGAACATTTTCGACCATTTTCTTGCCAAATATTTTGTTCAGTTCTAAGAATTACTTTTTAATCATTTTGTTTTGTATTAGAATTAGTTTTTAATAACATAATATTTTTTTTAGTCTATTAATGTTATTTTTCTGTTAAGTTATGAAAAAAAATTTTCGCTCAATTTCTTGTTCATTTTTCTGTTCATTTTTGAGAATAACTTTTTGAAATTTTTTTTTTGAATTTCTATGTTAAATTTCTGTTTAGTTTTGAAAATAAATATTTTGAAATTTGTATTGCAATTTTTCGCCCACTTTTGACCATTTTCGACCATTATCTTGCTAACTTTTCTGTTCAGTTTGAAGAATTACTTTTGAATAACTTTTTTTGTATTCCTATGTTAATTTTCTGTTTAGTTTTGAAAATAAATTTTTTGAAATTTTTTTTCGCCCACTTTTGACCATTTTTGACCATTTTCGACAATTTTTTTGCTTAATATTTTCTTCAGTTCTTAGAATTACTTTTTAATAATTTTTTTTTGTATAAGAATTACTTTTAAATAACATTTTTTTTAGTATTTTAATGTTATTTTTCTGTTAAGTTATGAAAAAAAATTTTCGCTCAATTTCTTGTTCATTTTTCTTTTCATTTTTGAGAATAACTTTTTGAAATTTGTTTTTTGAATTTCTATGTTAAATTTCTGTTTAGTTTTGAAAATAAATATTTTGAAATTTGTATTGCAATTTTTCGCCCACTTTTGACCATTTTCGACCATTATCTTGCTAACTTTTCTGTTCAGTTTTAAGAATTACTTTTGAATAACTTTTTTTGTATTCCTATGTTAATTTTCTGTTTAGTTTTGAAAATAAATTTTTTGAATATTGTATTGCAATTTTTCGGCCACTTTTGAACATTTTTTTGCTACCTTTTCTGTTCAGCTTTAAAAATTACTTAACAACTTTTTGTTGTATTCCTATGTTAATTTTCTGTTTAGTATTGAAAATAAATATTTTGAAATGTTTATTGCAATTTTTCGCCCACTTTTGACCATTTTCCACTGTTCTTGCTAACTTTTCTGTTCAGTATTAAAAATAATTTTTGAATAATCTTTTTTTTATATTCGTATGTTAATTTTCTGTTTAGTTTTGAAAAAAAAATTTTATAATTTTGTATTGCAATTTTTCGGCCACTTTTGAACATTTTCTTGCTACTTTTTCTGTTCAGTTTTAAGAATTACCTAAAAACTTTTTTTGTATTCCTATGTTAATTTTTGTTTAGTGTTGAAAATAAATATTTTGAAATGTTTATGGCAATTTTTCGCCCACTTTTGACCATTTTCAACTTTTCTTGCTAACTTTTCTGTTCAGTTTTAATAATTACTTTTAAATAATATTTTTTTTGATTTCCTATGTTAATTTTCTGTTTGGTTTTGAAAATAAACATTTTGAAATTTGTATTGCAATTTTTCGCCCACTTTTGACCATTTTCGACCATTATCTTGCTAACTTTTCTGTTCAGTTTTAAGATAAATCTTAAATAATAAATCTTAATAAATAATAAATAATCTTTATTTTGTATTCCTATGTTATTTTTCTGTTCAGTTTTGAAAATAAATTTTTTTAAATTTGTGTTGCAATTTTTCGCTAATTTTTCTGTTCAGTTTTAAGAATTACTTAACAACTTTTTGTTGTATTCCTATGTTAATTTTCTGTTAAGTTTTGAAAATAAATTTTTTGAATTTTGTATTGCAATTTTTCGGCCGCTTTTGAACATTTTCTTGCTACTTTTTCTGTTCAGTTTTAAGAATTACTTAACAACTTTTTGTTGTATTCCTATGTTAATTTTCTGTTTAGTGTTGAAAATAAATATTTTGAAATGTTTATTGCAATTTTTCGCCCACTTTTGACCATTTTCAACTTTTCTTGCTAACTTTTCTGTTCAGTTTTAATAATTACTTTTGAATAATATTTTTTTTTGAATTCCTATGTTAATTTTCTGTTTGGTTTTGAAAATAAACATTTTGAAATTTGTATTGCAATTTTTCGCCCACTTTTGACCATTTTCGACCATTATCTTGCTAACTTTTCTGTTCAGTTTTAAGAATTACTTTTAAATAATCTTATTTTGTATTCCTATGTTATTTTTCTGTTCAGTTTTGAAAATAAATTTTTTTAAATTTGTGTTGCAATTTTTCGCTAATTTTTCTGTTCAGTTTTAAGAATTACTTAACAACTTTTTGTTGTATTCCTATGTTAATTTTCTGTTTAGTTTTGAAAATAAATTTTTTGAATTTTGTATTGCAATTTTTCGGCCACTTTTGAACATTTTCTTGCTACTTTTTCTGTTCAGTTTTAAGAATTACCTAAAAACTTTTTGTTGTATTCCTATGTTAATTTTTGTTTAGTGTTGAAAATAAATATTTTGAAATGTTTATTGCAATTTTTCGCCCACTTTTGACCATTTTCAAATTTTCTTGCTAACTTTTCTGTTCAGTTTTAATAATTACTTTTAAATAATATTTTTTTTTTGATTTCCTATGTTAATTTTCTATTTGGTTTTGAAAATAAACATTTTGAAATTTGTATTGCAATTTTTCGCCCACTTTTGACCATTTTCGACCATTATCTTGCTAACATTTCTGTTCAGTATTAAAAATAATTTTTGAATAATCTTATTTTTGTATTCCTATGTTAATTTTCTGTTTAGTTTTGAAAATAAATTTTTTGCAATTTTCGCTAGTTTTTCTGTTCAGTTTTAAGAATTACTTTTGAATAATATTTTTTTTGAATTCCTATGTTAATTTTCTGTTTGGTTTTGAAAATAAACATTTTGAAATTTGTATTGCAATTTTTCGCCCACTTTTGACCATTTTCCACTGTTCTTGCTAACTTTTCTGTTCAGTATTAAAAATAATTTTTGAATAATCTTTTTTTTATATTCGTATGTTAATTTTCTGTTTAGTTTTGAAAAAAAAATTTTATAATTTTGTATTGCAATTTTTCGGCCACTTTTGAACATTTTCTTGCTACTTTTTCTGTTCAGTTTTAAGAATTACCTAAAAACTTTTTGTTGTATTCCTATGTTAATTTTTGTTTAGTGTTGAAAATAAATATTTTGAAATGTTTATTGCAATTTTTCGCCCACTTTTGACCATTTTCAACTTTTCTTGCTAACTTTTCTGTTCAGTTTTAATAATTACTTTTAAATAATATTTTTTTGATTTCCTATGTTAATTTTCTGTTTGGTTTTGAAAATAAACATTTTGAAATTTGTATTGCAATTTTTCGCCCACTTTTGACCATTTTCGACCATTATCTTGCTAACTTTTCTGTTCAGTTTTAAGATAAATCTTAAATAATAAATCTTAATAAATAATAAATAATCTTTATTTTGTATTCCTATGTTATTTTTCTGTTCAGTTTTGAAAATAAATTTTTTTAAATTTGTGTTGCAATTTTTCGCTAATTTTTCTGTTCAGTTTTAAGAATTACTTAACAACTTTTTGTTGTATTCCTATGTTAATTTTCTGTTAAGTTTTGAAAATAAATTTTTTGAATTTTGTATTGCAATTTTTCGGCCACTTTTGAACATTTTCTTGCTACTTTTTCTGTTCAGTTTTAAGAATTACCTAAAAACTTTTTGTTGTATTCCTATGTTAATTTTTGTTTAGTGTTGAAAATAAATATTTTGAAATGTTTATTGCAATTTTTCGCCCACTTTTGACCATTTTCAACTTTTCTGTTCAGTTTTAATAATTACTTTTAAATAATATTTTTTTTGATTTCCTATGTTAATTTTCTGTTTGGTTTTGAAAATAAACATTTTGAAATTTGTATTGCAATTTTTCGCCCACTTTTGACCATTTTCGACCATTATCTTGCTAACTTTTCTGTTCAGTTTTAAGATAAATCTTAAATAATAAATCTTAATAAATAATAAATAATCTTTATTTTGTATTCCTATGTTATTTTTCTGTTCAGTTTTGAAAATAAATTTTTTTTAAATTTGTGTTGCAATTTTTCGCTAATTTTTCTGTTCAGTTTTGAAAATAAATATTTTGAAATGTTTATTGCAATTTTTCGCCCACTTTTGACCATTTTCCACTTTTCTTGCTAACATTTCTGTTCAGTATTAAAAATAATTTTTGAATAATCTTTTTTTTGTATTCCTATGTTAATTTTCTGTTTAGTTTTGAAAATAAATTTTTTGCAATTTTCGCTAGTTTTTCTGTTCAGTTTTAAGAATTACTTTTGAATAATATTTTTTTTGAATTCCTATGTTAATTTTCTGTTTGGTTTTGAAAATAAACATTTTGAAATTTGTATTGCAATTTTTCGCCCACCTTTGACCATTTTCGACCATTATCTTGCTAACTTTTCTGTTCAGTTTTAAGAATTACTTTTAAATAATCTTTATTTTGTATTCCTATGTTATTTTTCTGTTTAGTTTTGAAAACAAATTTTTTTAAATTTGTGTTGCATTTTTCGCTAATTTTTCTGTTCAGTTTTAAGAATTACTTAACAACTTTTTGTTGTATTCCTATGTTAATTTTCTGTTAAGTTTTGAAAATAAATTTTTTGAATTTTGTATTGCAATTTTTCGGCCACTTTTGAACATTTTCTTGCTACTTTTTCTGTTCAGTTTTAAGAATTACCTAAAAACTTTTTGTTGTATTCCTATGTTAATTTTTGTTTAGTGTTGAAAATAAATATTTTGAAATGTTTATTGCAATTTTTCGCCCACTTTTGACCATTTTCAACTTTTCTTGCTAACTTTTCTGTTCAGTTTTAATAATTACTTTTAAATAATATTTTTTTTGATTTCCTATGTTAATTTTCTGTTTGGTTTTGAAAATAAACATTTTGAAATTTGTATTGCAATTTTTCGCCCACTTTTGACCATTTTCGACCATTATCTTGCTAACTTTTCTGTTCAGTTTTAAGATAAATCTTAAATAATAAATCTTAATAAATAATAAATAATCTTTATTTTGTATTCCTATGTTATTTTTCTGTTCAGTTTTGAAAATAAATTTTTTTAAATTTGTGTTGCAATTTTTCGCTAATTTTTCTGTTCAGTTTTAAGAATTACTTAACAACTTTTTGTTGTATTCCTATGTTAATTTTCTGTTTAGTTTTGAAAATAAATTTTATTGCAATTTTCGCTAGATTTTTCTGTTCTGTTTTAAGAATTACTTTTGAATAATATTTTTTTTGAATTCCTATGTTAATTTTCTGTTTGGTTTTGAAAATAAACATTTTGAAATTTGTATTGCAATTTTTCGCCCACCTTTGACCATTTTCGACCATTATCTTGCTAACTTTT